>APFE031262367.1:76939-111014 GCA_000404065.3 Pinus taeda
TATGGATCCAGTTTGCAAATTTATGAAAAGTGGTCCTTGAAAAGAAGTAGGGGGTTGTAGCTCCCTTCCAGGAGAGACTGGAAAACGAGAGAGAGTTGTAGCTCGCTGCAGGTTGCAGCCTGCGTACTGGTAAAGGACTGCACCAGTACAAGACCATTGTAAAAGGAGTTTCTAATTTGAAAGAAGATAGAGACATATTGCAGCAGGTGGTTTTCACCCACATTGGGTTTCCACCTTATATCTGGTCTTCTTTGATTTGACTGTCTATTTTTTTCTTGTTCATGCTCATTATTTTTATGGTACTGATATGCAAAAATAATTCAAAGTGTAAATAAGGAAGATTTGGTAAAAGGACTAGATAATACTCATTCACCCCCCCTCTCAGTATTATTTTCAATAAAGGGTCACATGGTCCCAAAAATAACCCTGAGCTACGGGTACAACTTGGGGAAGAAGCCAGAGTTACAAACCAAGCAATTTTGGAAACAGTGCAAGAGCTTAAGAATGATATGGCTCGTTTATGAGAAGACAATGCACGATTAGCAATGGAGCAGGAAAGAATTTTAAAAAGTTTGTCCGATAGACAAAACCAATCGCCAGTTAATCCTAGCATAGAGCAGCAGAGAATGTCAGAAGAATAGAACCATCATATACCCCCAGAGAGGTCAGAAGAACAAGAGGAACGTTCTGACAATGCATTTGAGCAACAAACTTCAAAGAGACAAAAGATGGAGTTGCAAGGAGAGTTCTGCAAGATTAAGCCACCACACTTTGACGGGGAACAGGAAGAAGCAGTGGAAGCATGGTTAATTAACATGAATAAGTATTTTCAGCTGTACGAGTATGACCATAACCTTAAAGCATGGTTGGCTATTTTTCAATTGCAGGGAATGGCCACTATATGGTGGGACGAAGTCAAGATAGTAAAGGGAGTGACTGAGCAAACAATTACTTGGGAAAATTTTCAAAGGTACTTTAAGGAGAGATATTTAACTGAACGCTTCTACGATGAAAAGGTAAGAGAATTCCATGATCAGTGGTTAGGACAGCAGACTATGGATGAATTTATTACTCGTTTCACCTCCTTGCTCCATTATGTGCCATACATAAGAGAGGAAAAAGCAAAAGTGCAACGATTTGTTAGCAGTATACCACCGTATATGCGTGAGAGGATTGAATTTGATAATCCTAAGTCGATGGACAAATCCATCCGTAAAGCTCGGATCTGTTATCAACAAAGTAAACAAAAATGGGAGACTGATGGCAGGAAATGGAATGAGAAAAAGGGCTTCAAGTCAATCAGCCACAATAAAGGAAATCGCAGTGGCAAGGGAAATGGCAAAGGACCAAATAGCAGAAGTATACCCAGAACTGCATCCAAATTTAAGACAGCAAATGAATCCAGGATCAATGAACAACATGCAAGACTGGACAGCGAAGGGGCAGCCAGACCTTAAGTACAGTATTGGGGTTGTGGGGGACCACACTATGTTAAAAATTGTCCACAACGGAACAGAATGGAACATCTATCCCAAATCCATGAAGCCTCAACAGTTGGTGAAGTTGGACGTAGCGTACCCAGAATTAATGCAGCTTTGGATGATCGACAAGTGGAATATCAACCAACCATGATCGAATTTGAAGGTAAAATCTCATACCTTACTATAGCTGTTTTAATTGACCCAGGGGCTACAATAAGTTATGTGAGTCCAAAGATAGTGGAACGATGTAAATTACAGCTTGTTAAATTCAAAAACCCATGGCTAGTACAACTAGCTACGGGAGCCAAAATGCGAGTAACAACAAAAATTAATGACTGTTCTTTCACCATAGCTGGACAACCAGTAATTGCTTATCCGAATGTACTCCCTCTCGGTTCATACGATATTTTAATTGGTATGGATTGGTTGGAAAGACACTGGTCGTTAGTTGATTGCAAAACCAATATTATTTATTATAAAGATCAGCACGGAGCTAGAAAAGAAATGCAAGGAATTAAGCGACCAGTGCAGGTCCGACCAATAACTGCAACCCAACTAGCAAAATGTATCTGAAAGGGGTGCCAAATGTATGCTATTCAAGTGGGTTATGCGGATTCCAAGGAAAAAACAGCTACCTTAGATAATATTCCTATAATACGAGAATTTGCAGATGTATTTCCGGAGGAAATTCCTAGACTACCGCCAAAAAGGAATATAGACTTTACTATTGAGTTGATACCGGGCGTAGCTCCAGTGTCACGAGCACCCTACAGAATGAGTGTGCCCGAATTAACAGAATTGAAAATGCAACTACAAGAATTACTAGATAAAAACTATATTTGACCTAGCGTGTCTCCTTGGGGAGCCCCAATATTATTCTTCAAGAAAAAAGATGGAACCCTTCAAATGTGCATTGTTTACCGTCAGTTAAATAAACTGACCATCAAAAATAAATATCCTTTACCGCAAATTGACAAATTGTTTGACCAGGTGAGAGGTGTAATTGTATTCTCTAAGATTGATTTTTGATTAGGCTACCACCAAATCCGAATTAAAGAAGAGGATATTGCTAAAACAGCTTTCAGAATAAGGTACGATCATTATGAATTTGTGGTACTTCCTTTCAGGTTAACTAACGCCCCAGCCACTTTCATGTGTTTAATGAACAACATTTTTCATCAATATCTGGATCAGTTTGTGCTGATATTTATTGATGATATATTAATATATTCCCGCACGGTCAAAGAGCACCAGGAACACCTTAGAATGGTGCTATAGACCCTTCGAGAGCACTAGTTATACACTAAGTTTAGTAAATGTGATTTCTTCCTTAAAGAAATCCAGTACTTGGGTCACGTAATCACCAAAGATGGGATTGTTGTAGATCCAGAAAAGATAAAGGCGATAATGGAGTGGCATGTATCAAGGGATGTAGCAAATATCCAGTCCTTTATGGGATTAGCTAGGTATTATAGACGGTTCGTGGAGGGTTTCTCCAAAGTGGCTTTCCCTATCACATCCTTGCAGAAAAATGGAAGAGCATTCCAATGGACCCCAGATTGTCAGAGAAGCTTTGAGCAATTGAAGCATCTGCTTACCTCAGCACCTATTTTCAGTATAGCTGATCCTGACAAAGACTATGTGGTATGTACTGATGCAAGCAAGGAAGGATTGGGAGGCATCTTAATGCAAGAAGGTAAAGTGATTGCGTATGAGTCAAGAAAATTAAAAGAACATGAATAGAAATATTTTGCTTATGATTTGGAGTTGGCTTCTGTTATACATGCCTTAAAAATGTGGCGGCATTACCTTATGGGAAGGAAGGTTTTATTGATGACTGACCATCATTGTCTAACCAATTATTTTAGCCAGCCCACTTTAAACACTAGCCAAGCTCGGTGGGTGGAATTTTTAAGCGCCTTTGATTTTGATATTAAACATTTGCAAGGAAAGGAAAACCGAGTGGCAGATGCCTTAAGTCGAAAGGTACAAAACTTGTATGAAATCTCCCTCAGTGGTTGGAAAAGTTCTCTTTTGGAAATAATACAGAAAAAAACAGAGTAGGATGCTAAATACCAGCAAATAAAACAGGAATTATAGCAGTCCGACAGTCAGGAAGGCCAGCAAGAATATGAGTTGGATGATGCAGGTATGTTGTACTACGAAAAAAGGATATATGTACCAAACCAAAGCATTATTAAAAATCTGATTTTGGATGAATTCCACACCAGCCACTATGCGGGTCATCCAGGCTACCAGAAAATGATTATTGCAATTTGGAAAAATTATTTCTGGCCAGGAATGAAGAAGAACGTGGTTGAGTACTTGGCTCGGTGTTTAGAATGCCAACAAATTAAAACAGAACATCAACACCCAGCAGGATTGTTGCAACCATTACCTATTCCAAAATGGAAATGGGAAACCATTTCCATGGACTTTATCACTGGATTACCTAAGACAAAGAGGAACAACGATTCCATTATGGTGGTAGTGGACAAGTTGAGTAAATCCGCACATTTCATACATGTGCAATCTACGTACAAGGCTGCAAAGATTGCTCATATTTTTATGCAGAATGTGTTCAAGTTACATGGGCTTCCAAAAACAATAATTTCAAATCGTGATTTCAAATTCACATCAGCCTTTTGGAGGACGTTATTTGCTGAATTGGGAACTCAGCTTAACTTCAGTACAACATATCATCCCCAAACTGACGGACAGACGGAACGGGTAAACCAAGTAGTTAAGGATATGTTAAGGGCTTATGTAATGCAACAACCTATACTGTGGGAAGAATATCTACACTTGGTAGAATTCGTGTATAACAATGGGTATCATACCTCGACACAACTGAGTCCTTTCAAAGTTCTGTATGGCCGGAAATGTCGTACACCTTCGAGCTCGGGTGGACCAGAGGATAGGTTGAGTTTAGGGCCTGATATGCTTAAAGACAAGGAAGACATGGTAAAAAGGGTGCGTGCTAATTTGAAAGCTGCTCAAGACAGACAGAAAAATTTTGCTGATCGAAAAAGGAAATTTAAGGAATACCAAGTTGGAGACCATGTTTACATCAAAATTCAAGCCAAAAGAGTACATTACAGTGGAGCAGGTGTCCCAAACTAGCACCCCGATGCTGTGGACCTTTCCAACTATTGGCAAGAGTCGAACCAGTGGCATACCAACTCTCCCTGCCAAGCCACATCTGGGTTCACAATGTTTTTCATGTATCGGTATCAAAAAAATATGTCTATGAACCTAGGCATGTGATCAGATGGAAGGATATTCAGGTCGGGATTTGTTGCGACAATAAAACTTGACGAAGGGATCAATTTTTTTTTTTTTTAAAGAAAAAAAACTAACTTGAAATGTTGCATGTTGCAGGTCGAACCGGAAGGAGAGGTCCTGGTCGAACCTCTAAGCAACCTCGACTGCAGAGAAGTGCAGCTGCAGAAATGAGATATTACCCAAGTTAAGGTACAATGGCGACACTTTGGGGCCTAAGGAGGCCACTTGGGAAGATGAAGCATTAATGATGAGGACCTATCCAGGACTGTTTGTGGCTGAGAGACATCGAGATGATGTCCAGTCTCAGGGGGAGGAGATAATGACCTCGATAATTCATAAAATAATTCTTCTGTTATTACCCTTAGAGGTAAAAACATTTGGACAAGGATTATTCTTTATTTTGTGTAATGAATTGGAAATGTTATTAATGCAGAATTTGAGCATGAATTAAAAATTACATTCAGTAACTTCGCGTAAGGAAGTTATTCTTTTTCTTGACAATGTTTAAAAAGAAACAGTTGTCAACAAGAGAAGAAAAACCCTAGCTGTTTTCTTCCTTCCTTAGAAAATATGGGAAGGAGGGACCGGGCTGTTAGACAAACAGACGAAGAAAGAAAAGAAAACATGTTAAGTCTGGTAGGGATCAGATAACATGGCACAGGGTGTGCACTAAATTTACTGAAGACAGTGGTCTGGAAAATACGCTTCGGGGGAGACTTGACTCTATTAATAAGTCTCGTGGACAGGAGGATAGACAAGCAGAAAGCAATTTTCCCAAACCTGAAAGAGGTGCGAAAATGGTGAGAGCGGAAACACAGGTAAGTATGACTGTGGATTCCATCTTGCTCATAAAAGATTGTGTCATTAAGAAGCACCACAGTAGTGGTACTAGGTATATAAATAAACTGTTGTTAAAGAAAAGAAAAAGACTTAGCAGTAGCCTGTATGAGAAACAGTTGCAAGTCCTATTCAGAATTAATAATGGTGAAACCGCAATTAGGCCTAGGTTAATTACAGGTGTCCGCTAGCCTTTGGTAACTCCTGAATGATCAGGAGGGAAACCTGGAAGGCTGTAAGCGATATCTGAAGAGGAGAAAATATTTATAAGGAGGTGACCACAGTGAAATGGGTCATAGTAAACTGTAAATAGAATAAAACTAATATTATAAACCCTTTTAGAGATAAGGTAAATAGATTGAGAGACTTGTGATAGAGAAGGAACAAGGTAAGAATCTTCCGCAACCAGGTACGACAGGAAAATAAAATTGTAGTAAAATTTCTTTCCAGTTAAATAAATTCTTCACAGAAAATCAGGGTATAGCGTTACAGATAAAGCTAGGACAATGTCCTCATAATGTTGTAGAACCTCAATGAGATAAATATGGCCGAGCGGAAATATCTAAATAAATTGCAAGAACCTGGATATAATCATTATTCGGCGAATGCATACACAAGACATCTTTTCATCAAGTATTAGATAGAACATTTAAAACCTGAAAGGAGACTTTGTAATACTGAAAGAAGACCAAATCAATTAATGAGAATAGTCATGACAGATACTCGAATGCCGAGTGAAAGAAATCCCAATAATGAAAAACCTTTAAACAAGAATCATTCTCATATGCCTTAATTCTGTGCAATATGATATATATATAAACATCGACCAAAGCAAATGCGCACAAATCTATTAACAAAGAATAGTCTTGCAACTAATTGAATGAAAGATTTTAAACAAAAGAGCTACCTCTATGATGAGACCCATAAGGGCGAATCCATAGAACTTTCCTAAGGATTCAAGACCCGGGCTCAGGATTTATTCATTTGTAGTGAAGATCAAGAGCTCAAAAGGAAATATCCACCAAACTTATATTAACAAAAAGACTTTATACAAGAACATGAAAACGGGTTAGGACCTGGTCGAGGAGATAGGACAAAGCCCTGTAACAAAACATACCATCAATACTCATAATTACTCGGCCAGTTAAACTATTCAATTAGCTAGTATTGAGTTATAATACATTCAATTACAATGCATCGGACTGGTGTCCATAAATAAAGAAAAATTACACAGTAATCCAAACATCCGAGCTCTACGAGGATAGAAACCTCATTAAGAAAGGCCTATAGATGACTCTCTCAGCCGAGAATCAAATATCGCAACCTCCGAAACTACCATAATAACCTATCAATAAAACGAATAGGGTTAAGCCGTGGAATCAGCATGCCGTGGAACCGGCATCCTGTTAATCATTGGCCGGGTGAAATAAGGGTCGGTTGGACTCACCTGGGTGGTTTTTATATAACAACCCAGACAACTACCCTTCCACCTGCGGCGTCGAATGATTCCAGACCTGCCAATGCACAGGGAAACTAGTTAGTCTCTCCCTGGTTACTGTAAACACATCTCAGGAATTCATAAGAGAACAAAAGAATAAGGTTACCTGTGTTGAAATCGAAACCCTAGACTCGATATCGGACAGAATGGATGAATAAATAAACCTCTTTATCATCTTACCTCTGAACGGAAGAAGTAAACAAATAATCCTCTGTATTAGCTTACCTCTGAATGAAAGGAATAGATAAATAAATCTCTACATCAGCTCGCTCTCAAAAAAAAAAGAGGAAAACAACAAAATATAATATACCTTTGTATAATTCACCCTGAACATGCAACAAGAACAAGTTTTGGTATCGGTTCACCCTCGAACAGCAGGGACAAAGCAGAGCTCTGTAGCAGTTCATCTGCGGAGGAATTGTAACAGAACCATGGCCGAGAGAACTCTCCGGAGGCGAGCGCGCAACAAATGAAGTTTGAACCCTATGGATGGAGCCTTGTAAACCGGAAAAACGCTTACCATCGTTCGATGGATAAGATTGAATTCACACCATCGATCTCCTCCAAAATCCCAAGGTTCGATTTCCTTACAGGAGAGTTAAATGCCAACAGCAGTTCCCGGAAATTGCCAGTGCAGAAGGAGTAAGTAGACCTCGATGGAGATCCACCTGTCACGCCCTCGGGCAGTTGACATTAATACTTTTGGGAAAAATCAAACAATCGGTGTACCGCCAAGTTTAACCTGGTACGTAGCCTCCGCATGCCAAATCAAGGGATAAACATAAAGCAGATTCAACCCAACATTTACCATATTATGTGGCATGATATTTACACCGTGCCGACTAATGTAAATATTAATCAATTTTTTTTTATTTACCATTATTTCGGTTAATAGGAGTTGTGACAGTGAGGAAGATGTATAATATTTAAATTTAAGTCTTCAATAAATTACTTGAATATAATGTAAATTAATTTATTTTAATATCAACTTTTTTTTATATATACAAGGAAATAAAATCATTTTAGTGTTGTTTATAATAAAATACTCCAATGCCAAAAAATAAGAAATAATTAAGAAAAAAAAACAATTATTTCTTATATGAGTAATAAGAAGGAAATGTGAAATTAATTTCATCATCTATATAAAATTAATATATGATATTGAATTTAAATATTAATGTGTATTTAAAAATATATTAGTAACCAAAAAAATATTTTAATATGAACATTGTGATTCATAAATAAATTATTTCAGTGCACATTTTAAGTAAAATGTTTTAATATCGAATACCTATATAAAATAAATTTAAAAGTCCATCTTAATCACATATAGAGTAAGAGGTCGTGGAAATGTCAGCAATGTCACCAGGAGAAAATGTTTCCTTAAATTCTGATCTTTTTCAACCCATGATAGATTTATAGTTTAAATGGATATACTTTATTTTACATGTATGAATATCATGTTGAGCATGAAAGGAATTATACATCTCCCTTATACCCTTATAGTAAACAATACAACATTCAAATTATTTAGCCATAATACCTTTTTACTTTCTACTTCACTTAACATTGAAATAATGTTTTTGTTTTAACAGTTTTTCAAATGCCATTTATTATATCCATATTAAGAGTTGCATGAATTACACAACTCCCTGAAAGATAATTACAAATAACCTATGAACATAATAAGACCTTATTATTCTACAGTTAATCTTTCATTTTATATACATGTAAATTGGGTACAAAATTATTTCACTCAAGTTGGCGATTGAAATATTTTATTTATAGTTTATATGATTTTTATGGAAAGAATTACATATCTTCCTCATATAAGAATTTAATTTCCATGTATTTCCAAGCTAGAGATAAGTATATATTGATATTAAGTGACATGTTTTTTTTTATTAATAAAATTTCAAATGAAATATTTGAACTCCATATCAAACATTGAAGGACCTACACATGTCCAAATTCACCTATTCGGTTGAATAAGAAATCTCTTACTTTGGATTACTTTACGTTCCGTAAGGGGCATTTAATATTTATTTATGAATTACATTGAATTTTATTTTATTAATAATATTTTAAAATGTTTTGTGTGAGTTATATCTTAACCATCTAAGAAGCTACATATCTCCCTCATATTGGGTTGTAGAGCGTGTTTTTTTTACACTTATTAAGTTTCTCTATTTTGATCATTCATACATAAAATGGATATTGAAATATTTATATAGTGTGAACAAATTGAAATATCTAGTTTATTTATGTTTAATTTTTTTTCCAAATTAATATATTTTTAAATACCACTTTTCAAATTGACAAAAAAATACACATCTTTTCTTATCTCTATAATACGTTGACACAGAATTATTTTTTCTAAAATTTAAGAAAATTACAAGTCAATAAAATGACGAAAAGGAAAGTAAAGAAAAAAATCTACAAAAAATAAAATATATAAATAATTAATAGTAAAAATAATTAAAATTTCTTCAGAATCAAAAGGGAAAAAAGATTGTATTATATTACTCCTAATATAATAATAAAGAGTAGATAAATTATGTAATTATATTTCAGCAATGCTCTTTTATGAAACTTAGTTGCCCAAAATGAGATATAAATGAATACTAAATTTAATATGTCTATGTAAATCACTAAAAAAAATGTTTTATTTTCTTTAAAAAATAAATAAAAAAAACCCTATTTATTTATAAAATATATAATAAGATTGAATTATTTTCACTGAAAGGAAAAAGAAAGGAAAAATTGATTTAAATATTTCAAAAGGTAAATTCATATGAGTAGTTATCAATTGTATATTAAGAAGTTAACACTATTATAGAGAAAATTATTTGTACCATTTCATATATATTACTTATTAATATTGTGCAATTGATAATACAACAATTTCCTAAAAGTCACAAATAGGTTGGTTAAAGGATATGTTTGATTGGAACATAGTTGGGAAACTAGTGTTTACTGAAGCACTCTACTTAAGATTATGCTTATATTAATGTTGTCAAAAATATTTATAGGATTAGGAGTTTCAAGTGAGAAAACATTTGAAATAGCTTTTAATTTTTTTTTTTTATATAGGTTTTTTTATTAAATTTTTTATCTTCAATTATTTTTTTAATTTTGACATTTTTAATTTTTTTCATTATTTTATTTTTGTTTATTTTCCTTTTTTAAGTTTGTTTAGTTTAAGAGGATTTAAACTTTGAATCTCAGGATTTATACTATAATTACCAAATTGAGTAATATTGCCTGAAAAAATATCTAAATTTACTAATTCTACTAGTTATCAAATTTGCCAATTCAATCAAATACAATTTCTGTATGATGCATACTTATAGCATAGTCGAAGCTTTCTAGTAACTCACCTGAGTTCTCGCCTCCAACCTTGCAACCTTCGCTATACACTGTGATTCGTGCTCCAAACGCATGATCTTCCTTTCCATAGAGTTAGTGGATCATTGAGACAATCATTTAATCAGAACCTGATCCACTATAGCAATGTTACTTATATACCACCCAGATCAACTACAACAATGTACAAACATAATTTGATAACTATCTAGAAACTGATCACTAACTTAAATAAGGAAAATAATACAATAGTACATACCCAATAAGCATTACTAAACGAGTGCAAGCTCGGAACCTCTATTCTACCTAATCTCTCCTTATCACCGAGCTCGTTATTCCCAACATCAACATCGGTGGATCCAGGGAACGAAGAATCCCAATCCATAAATGTCTAAAGCAGACTGCCCTCTTTAAATTACTTCAATAGGTAGTAAATCCAACCTATAAGTACTTTATAAAATTAATCAACAACTTTGCAAGTTTCGAATTTTGACCTGCCCAACCATGGTGGAAATAATGCAAGGAAAGATACGAAGGAAAACCCAGGTTGTATAAGACGGTCACAGTGAAGGTCCGCTCAGTTTGTCACCCAGGTTGTATCAGAGGGTCACACTAGAGGGTCACACTTAAGGTTTGGTCAGTTTCTGTCAGTAGATTTTATAAATTAGGTTTATAAAAACCAAACAAAAAATTCCTATAATAGAAAAAATTTTATATTTTAAAATAATAGAAAAATATTAAGTCACCTGAATGTTGTAAATGGCATTTATATTTTCAAAATTTATATGGGATATATTTAGCTAATTAAATAATAAATGTTTCTTTCTATTTTGGATATAATTTAAATCATATTTTTATTATCTAATATCTCAATTTTTACATTGAATTTTAGTTTTGAATTTTGTGACTCTTATTATTAAATTTTACTTTTACATGTTTTACATGTTTTCTTAGTAGAGGATATTAATAAATTTGATGCATTTTTCTCTTTGCTACTTCTAAATTATTTTAAAGAGAGAATTTATAACATCTTAAATAGGGGAAATTTATATTGGAAATAAATAAACACAAATATAATTGTTAGAAAATGATTTAATAAATTTTCATTAAGAAAATTTAATATAATAATTGTAATTTAAATTTAAAAATTAATTAAAAAGAATATTTAAATATTTGTGAAATGCATATATTGGATTTTACACCGTTAATTTTTTTAATATCTAATAAATTTAATTCAAAATTAGTAACTGTGATTTATATAATATTTCACAACAAACGCCGTCACCCATTAAACTTTCCGCCCTTTTTTTTTTCAACGTAGATCTACAACATCAGATTTTACCTATTTTATATTTTTTTGTTGGCTGACCGACCAGGAGGCTTGAACCTGGAATCTCAAAAAATGATCTAGCCTCGAACAAATATACTATATATTTTCGTTGAAACTGATATATTTGAGACAATAAAATAAATAGCTTTAAATTTTCTTTTCAACTACGAATAAAAATGGTCTTCTATTGCTTTCAAATAGATACGTTTAAATAACGATCATTCATACATTAAAATATGAATGAGAATAACAAAAAAATCGTAGATTAAAGCGTTGCCTTGGCGTTGCCGGCTTCGTTCTACATAATTTTTGGTTTCCTTTTCACACTATGTGCTTCATGTATAAAGATCAAAACAACAAACATGGTTAGGGAACAGCGGAGTTTCAAATTTGCTGCAATTACCTATTTGAATTTTCTGATGAATACGGATGTATTGGACGTAGCGACAGAAATACGGATGTAGGTGCATGTTTTCACAGTGATATGAGTTATTTTCAAACCGAAGCATCCCTAATCTCAAAGCATTCCATCATTATAGATATGCTACGTGGTGATCGTTTGACGAGTTACTGTTCGCTAGCATGTCAGTCAAATTTGCATCTGAATACGAAAACGTCGATCTTGACTTTTCAGCTAACAACATTTCTCAACTTTGTCAAAAGATTTTTGAATCTTGCAACCTTTTAGGTATTGTTCTTGCAATCTTTTAGGTATAATTCGCTTTCCACACTTTTCTCATGTGATAGTTAGAGTTAGCATCTAGATACAATAAGAGGGAGTGAGGGTTCCTCCTCTTTCAAGTTACACAGATTATATGAATTTGTACAAGTTAGCTTTAAAAGATATTGAAATAAGTTTATATATAGATTTTAAGATTATATGAATTTGTATAACTTAGCTCTAAAAGATATTGAAATAAGTTTATATATAGGTTTTATTAACATTATATGTGTTGTTTTTAATTTAACGATAAGAATTTTATTTTTTTCTATAAAGTGACTACAGGTTTTTCATGGTAGTGGTTTAGGGTTTTGTTATTCTCCACCTTAGTCAGTGGAAGAGGAAGTGGGACTCTCTATTTGAAGCTACAAAGGTTATATGAATGTGTACAAATTAACCATAATCAAATAATCTAAACATTTTATTAATAAATTATGTAGCTATTAAAGAGATATTAATATCTATTTCCAAATAAAACTTAATAAATATTTAATAAAACTAGGAGAAAATTCTTTACCATTTTATTTTGCAATTTTTCAGTAGTAAAATAATCCTCTAGATTT
The DNA here is from genome assembly GCA_000404065.3 of Pinus taeda. NCBI lineage: Eukaryota > Viridiplantae > Streptophyta > Pinopsida > Pinales > Pinaceae > Pinus > Pinus taeda. The sequence continues at coordinate 90,021 of APFE031262367.1, forward strand.
TTATATGGCCACTCTCACTCACTCGCCTTACGTTATTTGTAGAAAACACAACATGTCCACTTATGTAAAATGTCTAATTATTAATTCACTAATATCATTATTATTTGTCCACCCACATGTCCCTTACATAAATAATTCTAATTTCTAAAGATGTATATTATTATCTATGCTTTCAACAAATTTTCTATTATCATTTCTAACATTATTGATTATTTCAGTTAACATTTAATTTTTAATTGAAAAAATGTAAGATACTATATTAAATTTATCCCAATATATATTATTAACGCCTAACTTCCATTTCAAATTCCACAAAGAAAAGGAACATATTTTTACCTTGGATGCTCACCCTTATTGAATGCATGTAATTATCCTTGTAGGAATATTACCTTCATGAATTCTCTTTTTCATAATGTTATTTTGAATGGGATGCACATAAAGCATATCTTTCTTGAAATATTGAATATGTATCAATATTACTATTGATACCAATATAATTAGTAGTAATGTTGACGTTATGATCATCCGTGAAATTAGGAATTTTCACGGTAGGAAGAAAACCAAGGTGAGATGCTCGTGGTCTTTGAGATCTGAGGATTACATGTATGTATAACATGCCCCTTAGTTTCTTGAAGGTGAGAGGCTCATGGTCATTGAGGTATGAAGATTCCATGTATATATATCATGCCACTTAGTTTATTGAATGTGAGAGGCTCATGGTCATTGAGGTGTGAGGATTGCATGTAACTATAACATGCCTCTTAGTTATATCTTGTGAGTTACTTCATATGGCCCACATCATGGAAACATGTAATTTCTCAATCATGTATCAACCTCTCTTTACAACACTTACACATATCTAAGGCTAATTAGATAATATATATATATATACATATATATATACACACATACATTTACATATACACATCAAATAGCTCATTTTCTAACAAGTTTTAAATCATATTAACATATTGACAACATCATATTCAAATTGATGGATAATATCTTATCCACAACTTAGGTGTGCAACTTCAAGTTACATTAAATATCCATGTGGTTCTTCATATCCACTTTAGAGTTCATTATTAGATTTAGATGAGCAATTTAGATTAATAGTACAAATCATATATTAAACCATACAATCAAGTCACTTATTCATACACCCAATCAAAGTATCCAACAACATTATATAAATATTAATATGTTTTTGATTCATATATATTCATGGCATGACGAATTACTAGATGAATGTATAATCCCAAATAGTACCAAACATAATTCTAGTTGAAGGACATCAAACAAGACAGTCACGTAATTAACAAATATAAAATGCAGTGAATTATTATTGTAAATTGGAGTGAAAAGAGAGACATTACAACACTAAAAATTGATATTATCTTTATCAACATAAAATATTGATACTCTCATAATATTATCATTTTATCAAAAAGAACATGGCATTATTAAAACATATATATTAGCCATTCTGTACCTTTCTCCATCTCTCCTCCTTCTCTCTCTCACACACACACATTCTCACTCTCTCTCTTCCATGTTCTTCTCTTGTCTCTACTCTCACTTTCTCTCCCTTCCCCAGTGGCAACTATCCCCCACCTTTCCCTATCTACATTTCCCTCTTCCTACCTCTCTTTATCTACCCCGTGAATCTATCTCCCTCTCATTCATTAACTCTCTCCTTATCCATTTGTACCTCTCTCCATTCCCTCTCTTTATCCTCCTTTGTCTCTCCACACTCACTCCACCTCCATCTCCATATATCTCACTCCTTTCCTCCTTCACTTATTCCCTCATTGAAAGAAAACCTCCATCTATATCTCTCCCTCCCTCCCTTGCTTCCTACATATCAATGATTCCAGATATGAAATAACATGCATGATCTGGAAAATAGACACGTTCTTGAAAGCATGTGGTTTTTTGAGATTCCCCCACACTGTTGATATCATACTCATTCTTTTCATGATGTGCACATGTTCTCAAAAACATACACGATAATTTGAAAATGTGCAAATGTTCTTGAAAATACAAGCTAACATGTATGTGACGTGATATGGGGAGCACAACGTCTATATAGGATTATGAACATGTACATGTTTTTAATATTTCTCACTTTTTCCTACATTAGTGATTTCATGGTGGCCCCATTATGACTTCTTATGCCATCATTATCTTCCAAGCATCCTCATAATAGATTAAAATCATGATATAGGGGAACTTGCATAACATAATTTAGTCTATTAATGCACTCTGAAAATTTTCTTTTTATTTAAAATGATGCTAAGAAGAATTAAAGCCTTGTGGCATTATTAGTGTTGGAATCCAAAGTTTTGTGACCCATTTTAGATAAGAAAAATTAATCTATAGAAAATAGAAAATTAGGCTGATAAACCATGAATTAGACAAGAGTCTACACCTTGGGTTGGCATAAGTGTTACTCTAGTCTACTCAATCTATTAGTTTATTTACTCAACTACACTATTAACCTATCTACTTGTTTTACCCTCTTATTTAGTCAATTTTGAGCACTTGATGAAAGAGGCTCAATACTGGAAACTGGACGAGGAGAGTGGTGAACTCCTTTATCATTTTATTGTTTTATGTTTGTCATATGTTTATATTTCTCTATGTTTTTGTGTTATTAAATGAATCTTAAAACCATTATTTTATGTGTTTTTGCAAAGTGATCCATTGCCTAAAAGACATAAAATTTTACTTGAAAATCTTCCTATCACCTTCAATTTTGTATAACATATCATTTTGGTATCAATGCTCAAGGTTATATTGAAGGTTTGATTTTGTTTGCATGTTTTTTATGATGCTTGCAAGGTTGAACCTCAAAAGAGGAAAAGGAGAGCTTGTGGAGTCAAGGTCTGAAATTGTTTGAAGGAGAACACAAATATCTCAAGCTTTATGAATCTTGGCACATGAAGAAGGCCACGAAGGGATGTCTAAAGATGAGAGAACTTTCAAAAAAGCTTTCTTTGAAATGTTTGAAATGGTGAAATTTGTTTATGAGGAGAGGAACTTAAGGTTGGAAGGAGAGAGCTCAAAACCTCCAAAGGAATATGGAGGAAAATGATACAAACCTCCAAAAGGGAATGGAGGGAATAGTGACAATCCACTACCTTAACCTCCATCCTCATGCTCATCGTCATATTATTCTACCTCTAACCCTTCACAAACACCTCCAAACTCTTGAGAGGGACATGGTAAAACTCCTTTCTTAAAGTTTGACATAGTGTTTGAATTTCTTATGTACAATGGAGAGGTAAATGCTGAGAAATTAGATAATTGGGTTCGTCAAATTGAAGTGTATTAAAGGATACAAAGAATCAAGAATGATAAAACCAAAATCTAGCTTGCTCCTCTTAGGTTGGAAAGTGCAGCACCCATTTGCTGGGAGGCAAAAACTGAAGAGGACATGAAGAAAAGTGGTAAGGTTTTATCCTCTTGGAATGATTTTTTCATTGCAATAAGATGACAATTTTATCTATTAGCATATATGCAAAAAGATATAATGGATTGGCAAAACATTAGGCACGCTAAGGGCAAAAATGTGCAAAGTTATACTCAAGAATTTAGGAAAATATCTTTGATTTTGGGTATAGATTTATCCTCTCAAGACACTCTATTCAAATACATTCGAGGTTTACATAGTTATTTGAGACACACAATTCTCATGTTTAACCCTACAAAGCTAGATGAAGTTTGTGTACAGGCAACTCATTTAGAAGAAAGAGGAAAGAATGTGCTCCAAGAGGGAATAAAAAATCTATTCAAGAGTGGAGACAAAGGAAATGGGGAAGCCAAATAAGAAGGGAAGAAGAATTCTTCAATGAAGGAGGGAGAAAAAGCTCACACGTAAACATTTTTTCAAAAGAAGGCCATGATGAAGATCATCGTTGTAAACTTCATTCTAAAATGAGACCTAAAAATTTTAACAACAAAGGGAAACAAAAGACTGCTACAACTACACAACATGATTTAGGACCTGATTCTGGGGACGAAACAAATGTCATAGAAAATAAATTAAAATATTATATAATTTTATTTAATATTAATAAGAAATTATAAAACATAATATTAATAGTAAATTAAAAATGAATTAAGTAATTAAGTAAATAAAACAAATTTATTCTTTTTATTTATATTTTTTTCAAGGAATATATTAAATTATTTTTTAAAGAATAACTATATTTTTTAAAATATATTTATCTATAGTTTATACAATAAATGTAAAGGTTTTTAATATGTACTTCTCAATAAAAACATTATCATTATAATAAGACTTGTCATTGAATATGTTTGGATTCTCCATTACAACGATGCAAAATTATAATTAACAAAATATCTCAATTTTACAAATCAGTAAAACCTAAATTAACTAGACTATAAATCTTAATTCTAACTTGAATTTAGAATTTTTACTTCAATTTAAATATATTTAAACTAAGCGATAGTTACTAACTACTATATAGCATTTATTTATTTATAGACAAACAAAATAACATCATCTACAAAATAATTTATACATTTAAAAGACAAATTTATATGAATTATTATTAATTGATATTAAAAAATTGACACTATTACCAAAATTTATATTCATGCCACCTCATAACTAAAATAGTCATTAAGATATTTATATTCATATCGCCTGATAACTATTTTAATTAAAACATTGTAACTCAATCTAGAACTTTTTCTAAAAATCATAAATTAACCCTTTAAAACATGTGTTTGATTCTGATATAATAATTATTAAGATATTTATATTCATACTACCCATAACTAATTTATTTATTAAGATATTGTAACTAAAGATACAACTTTTTCTAAACATTATAAACTAGCATTTGCACCTAATGTTGCAAAGGAAACACCGTAAGGCATAGAGTGCGGAGGAACATTGAAATATATTGTCTCCTATGTTGTTTAGGGTTGGTGGTGAATGTATTAAATATCCATTGATGGAATTTCCTTTTTCAAGTGCAAAGTTATTTTCATATAGGAAAATAGGTGGAAAATAGAATGGCCCTTCCTTGAATTCTTCAAGCAGTGTATGGAAGACTTTTTTTTAGAAAACAGATCTCTTCCATGTGTGGTGTCATAAGAAACATGGATGATGGAAACCATCTTCTCGAGGCTGGTTTGGAAGGTTTTTATGGAGAATACAAAAGAGATACCAATACAAATTTCATCACCAATAACCAAATTAGAGGACTTTATTTGACTTTATTTTGCAACAGTTCATTCCTATCTTGTCATATGGTAAGTATTTATCTTTTCTTCCCATGTTTATATTGTACATGAGTGATTAAAAGCTTGAGATTGATAGGTTCTTACAAACTTAGATCTATTCTCTATACTTCAATCTATATTCGAGATGTTGGGTTTTTATAGAAATTGATTGAGTCACAACAGTAGTTGCATTCACTCATGTAAGCTTATAGGCATTGTAGTTCATTATTATAGTAACAAGTGTTCATTGCTTGGTCATAATGTTTGAGTTTTCACTAATATATAGATTCACAATGGTTGTTTCATTCATTCATGTAATCGTATAGGCATGCAATTCATTATTATAGTAACAAGTGTTCATTGCTTAGTCAAAATGTTTGAGTTTTCACTAATATATTGAACTGTGATTTTAACTTTTAAAGGATTGTTGTGGTAGATGAGGAGACCCAACTTTCATTTTTGTTCATTTCTCGGTCATAATGTTTGAGTTTTCACTAATATATTGAACTGTGATTTTAACTTTTAAAGGCTTGCTATGGTAGATGAGGAGACCCAACTTTCATTTTTGTAGAGTTGGATAAATAGCCACCTTGAGGATGGATGCAGGATATTGAAAAAACTAGTTCTGTTAGTATGTGAAATCTTACAAAGACCCATGATTTCACAGGAGTGAGAGAGACAATTTACTTGATGTGGTTTATGAACATGTATATGCATCTTCTAAATGAGGAGGAGTAGGTGGAGGAGCCATGTTTTGGTAGATAATGGCAAAGGAATGTGTTCATATGGAGATGGGTATGAGATTTTTTTGTCTGAGAATCCATCCACAACAACTCTGGTTTCTGAAAAATCTCATAAGTTGGTCATTTATTTACGAGGATGTAAACATTTGTTTGAATGGCATTTTGTTTACTAATTTTTATGTTGAGTGATTTTCTATATGTCACAATTCTTCTAGAACTTATGCCTTGCGGCATTTCTTTTGCAACATTTGGTACAAATGCTAGTATAATACCTTTTCAAATTTAATCTAAAAATCTATAAGAATTCAAAATAATCTGGCCAAATAACCTACTATAAATCTATACACATCTAATATCATTGATCTTTATCTGCGTAAGAAAGAGATATCAAAATAATCTTCTGGCCAAATAGCCCATTATAAATCCACACATCTGATATCATTAATAAATAGGTCGAAATCCATCTATCCTGTTTAGTCAAACACCCTGGGACCTAATAGGTGCCTGCTTGTATTTCTTTAAAAAATGGGTCCATCAAAAGTTCTGCAGTAGGAGGCCTCACTCGTGCTACTGTCAGGCACTTTTCAATAAACTGTCTCATTTCTTGATTCATAACATTTTCCAATGCTGCAGGGCTTATATCATAACTCACCATCTTATAAATTTGAGCAATGCTACGGTACTCACTGTAAGGAATTTCCAAAGTAACCATCTGCAGCAAGCACATGCCGAAAGAATAAATATCTACAAGCTCTATATAATCCTCCTCATATAATTCTGGAGCTGTGAATTCCGAAGTACCGAAGGCAGAGTGCGCAGCATGAACATTTCCCATGGTAGTGGCAAGACCCAGATCCCCAATCTTCAGAATGCCACCATTGCCATTCACAAAAATATTGCTGCAATTCAAATGTCTATGAATTACACAAGGCTCATGATTATCAAGATAATGCAACCCTCCAGTATGTGAAGTGACCAATTCTTCAAAGCCTTCATTGAGACATGACGGTGCTTTTGGCAGTACTCTCTCAGAGTCGTCGAGGTATAGACCTCAGTAATGAAATTCACATGACTTGTCTTTCTGTCCAGCCATGCATTGTAGAACATAATTATGTTTTCATTCCTGAGAGATTTCAACAAATGGACTTCTGCATAGATCCTCTGTGTGGAAGCATCATCTAGGTTTTGCAGAGGCACCTTGTTCCAAGCAACCTCAATATCCTCTTCTTGATAAAATTCTTGGGATAGCTTCTTCATAACACCACGACCCAACACATCTTCAAAGTGACCATACCTACCAATGGGATCTAGTTCCACAAAGGGCTCCTTGTCTTTATCACAGGTGTCATATTCTACACTAGGCATTTCTCCACCTCCTATAGGAAAGGAAAGCCTTACCCCAGAATTCCAAATTAGGTTCCTCTTCTAATTTGAATTTAATGAACAGAAACTGTTGGAGGGCTATAGGATGATAGAAAAATAGATATTTTCCATAAATTCGTAAGACGAACAAACAGTAAAGATAGAAGACTTTGCTTCCTGTGGGATTTAGAAATCCACTCAATCAATTTAAGTGTAAAAACTAAAATTGCCACACAATCTTAAATTAAACCAGGAAATCCAAAACCCTAACTCTACATAGAAACAAATTACGTTGGAAGAAAAGAAATCTCATAAAACTATTTTCATAAACAGAATCCTCAAAAAATAACTCTGTGAACAGAACCATTGCATGCACAGTGTTCCATACACAATGATCAAGGAAAGCTAGCTTACAAAAACAAATAGGAGTATGCGTGCAGTTTTGGTGGATTTCCCATTGAATGCAACTCCTTACTGAATTAGGCGGAGCTTATGCTTCAATAGCCTAACCTGCTCATCAAATCTCCAACATTTCTGCAATACAAGCACATGACATAATATGTTATAAAATACAGTATATACTGTATAGTGCTTCTGAATATGCAATTTGTTTGAAATTATACTTTAAAGAGATAAATGAGTACATTATCAAGAGACTCCTATCCTTTCTTAGAACAGAGGTGTCTGAAGGACTTTATGGTCTCGATGGCCACGAATGACCGGTTTTGCTGATTCATCACGATGACCATATCCTTCAATGCACTGTCAGTATAGTCTCTAGCATTAATAACTTTTCTGAACAATGCAATTGCGCCAACAATATCCGTTTCCACGAGCTATATCCTCAAAATACCGATTAATTTGATCTTTCACATAGAAGATATGAATAAAATAGCATGTTCTAAGAAACATCCAACAAAATAGTTCACCTGAAGGTGCTTGGCTCTACTGTAAGGGTGGTCTCCAATTGGGACCTTGTACAAAGCATGAAAAGGATCAGTTTTCTCTTGTGTTTTCAGGAAGCTGATTGGCTTTGCCTAAGCAGAAGTAGGGAATGCATTGTCCTGCTCATAGCACCATGTAATGTGAGGATTTCTAGTAGAAAACAGAGGAGACTCGGCTTAGATTGTCTTTCCTTTGAGTTTACAGTCAATTTCACCGAAATATGCAAAAAGGTTCCTGTGCCACGAGTTCTATGCAGATTGTTTTCAATAAATTGTCTCATTTCTTGATTCATAACATTTTCCAATGCTGCAAGGCTTATATCAGAACTCACCATATTATAAATTTGAGCAACGCTATGGTACTCACTATAAGGAATTTCCAAAGTAACATCTCCAGCAAGCATATGCCCAAAGAATAAATATCTACAAGCTCATTATAATCATCCTCATATAATTCTAGAGCCATGAATTCTGGAGTACCGAGGGTAGAGTGTGCAGCGTGAACATTTCTCAGGGTAGTGGCAAGACCTAGATCCCCAATCTTCAAAACAGCACCATGTAAAAGTACGATAAGATTTTGTTCAATTGGTTTAACCATAAGCCAAAAAGCATCTTGTAGATAGGAATACCAGAAGGGATGGTTTAAATTTGATAGAGTCGAGAAAAAATATTGATAAGCAGTAATTTCACATTCATATTCAACCATTTACATCATATATATATTTTTGTTAATATTCGACACATGCAAGCACAATGTAAGGATCAGTTGACGGCTGAGTTTGAAGGGGAGCCTAGTTGGGAAGGCGATAATGCAGCAACTTTCGAGATGACCATCGTAAGGACGTTGCAGGGGGAGTTTCAAATCTCAAACGGTTATGGACCCGAGAAAGCTACACAAGTCTTGAATGTAATGGGCAATTCCTACTAAACATCTTACTCTTACATTGTTGAGAAAAAGTAGCCAACAGGGCGTCTCATGATTTTACTTTTTGGTATCTCAGGAACACCGAAACACTTTCATTACAGAGAATGATTTCGTTTTCCTAGCCAAGCACACGATAAATGCTGTCAGAGTTGCTGTTGGATGCTAGATTGCAAGTGATCCAAAACCTCCTGCACCTTTTGTTGCAGGATATCTAGCTTGTCTCGACAAAGCCTTCTCGTGGGCACAGTAAGTGGAAATTGGCCTTCATTCTGACAATTTTCAATCCTAAAAATAGAAAACAATCAGAAGTCAAGATAATGGAGTATAGGTTAATTAACTTTATGGAAACAATGCTACAGGAAACATGACATTAAGGTGATTATCGATCTCCATGCTGCTTCAGGCTCACAAAATGGTAATGATCACAGTCGCACCAGAGATGGATTTATTGAATGGACTGAGTCACAAGAGAACATCAACAAAACTCATTCTGTCATTGATTTTCTTGCTGTGAGGTACAAAAAATTCCTATAGCAATAATTCATTTCGATAGATTTTGACATGGCTTAAGAAATTGCTCCATATAGTAACTATATTTTTGGATATAGTAGAAAAAAGCCCCTTCTTTTCCAATCAATCAAGTCCATAGCAAATTTTTAAAAATTGCTTCTGCGATTGATAGATATGCTGCACACCCTGCCCTTTTGGGCATGGAACAATTGAATGAGCCACGTTCGCCTGCAATTAGCCTGAAAAATGTGACTAACTACTACTCATGCAGTTATGACATAGTTCGAGAGTATTTGTCGTCGATGTATGTGATAATGTGCAATAGAATTGACCATGTCGATCCAAAAGAGTTGTTTCAAATTAACAATGACTTATCCTGCACAGTTGTGGCTATGCATTACTAGAATCTCTTTGATGACGCCACTTTAAAAAATATGACAGTTCAACAAAACATCGATTATATCAAAACCACAAGAGCTCAAACTGTGCAGAGCCTCATCTCGGCCAATGGTTGCACTTTTCAATAAACTGTCTCATTTCTTGATTCATAACATTTTCCAATGTTGGAGGGCTTATATCAGAACTCACCATCTTATAAATTTGAGCAATGGTACGGTACTCACTATAAGGAATTTCCAAAGTAACCATCTCTAGCAAGTACATGCTGAAAGAATGAATATCTACAAGCTTATTATAATCCTCCTCATATAATTCTTGAGCCATGAGTTTTGGAGTACCGAGTGCTGAGTGCGCAGCATGAACATTTCCTAGGGTAGTGGAACGACCCAGATCCCCAATATTGAGAACTCCACCATTGCCATTCACAAAAATATTACTACAATTCAAATGTCTATGAATTACACAAGGCTCATGATTATGAAGATAATGCAACCCTCCAGTATCTGAAGTGACCAATTCTTCAAAGCCTTCATTAAGTCATGACAGTGCTTCTGGCGGTACTCTCTCAGAGTCCCTGAGGTACATACCTTAGTAATGAAATTCACGTGACTTGTCTTTATATCCAACCATGCACTGTAGAGCATAATTATATCCCCAATTTTTAGAACGCCACCATTGCTATTCACAAAAATATTGCTACAATTCAAATGTTTATGAATTAGACAAGGCTCATGATTATTAAGATAATGCAACCCTCCAGTATCTGAAGTGACCAATTCTTCAAAGCCTTCGTTGAGACATGATGGTTCTTCAGCTGATACTCCCTCAGAGTCCCTGAGATACAAATCTCAGTAATGAAATTCACATGACTTGTATTTCTGTCCAGCCATGCATTGTAGACCATAATTATGTTTTCATTCTCGAGAGATTTCAATAGATAGACTTCTGCATAGATCCTCTCTGTGGAATCATCATCTAGGTTTTGCAGAGGCACCTTGTTCCAAGCAACCTCAATATCCTCTTCTTGATCAAAATCTCGGTGTACCTTCTTCATAGCACCACAGCCCAACACATCTTCATAGCGACCATACCTACCACTGGGATCGAGTTCCACAAAGGGAAACCTGTCCTTATCACAGGTGTCATATTCTACACTAGGAATTTCTCCACCTCCTATAGGAAAGGAAAGCCTTACCCTAGAATTCCAAATTAGTTTCCTCTTCTAATTTGAGTTTAATGAATAAAAACCTTTGCAGGGCTATAGGATGACAGAGAAATAGAGATTTTCCCCAAATTCGGAAGATGAACAGACAAAAAAGATAGAAGACTTTGCTTCCTGTGGGATTTAGAAATCCACCCAATAAATTTAAGTGTAAAAACTAAAATTGCCATGCAATCTTAAATCAAAATAGGAAATCCAAAACCCTAACTCTACACAAAAACAAATTATGTTGGCAGAAAAGAAATCTTATAAAACTATTTTCATAAACAAAATCCTCAAAAAATAAATTTGTGAATAGAACCATTGCATGCACAGGGTTCCATACACAGTGATCAAGGAAAGCTAGCTTACACAAACCTGTGAACAGAACCATTGCATGCATAGGGTTCCATACAAAGTTATCAAGGAAAGGTAGCTTACAAAAACAAATAGGAGCATGCGTGCAGTTTTGGTGGATTTCCCATTGCATGCAACTCCTTGCTGAATTAGGTGGAGCTTATGCTTCAATAGTCTAATCTGCTCATCAAATCTCCCACATTTCTCCAATACAAACACAAGACATAATATGTTATAGAGCAGATTATATACTGTATATTGCTTATGAGTATGCGATTTCTTTGAGATTATACCTTAAATAGATCAATGAGTACATTATCAAGAGACTCTTGTGCTTGCTTAGAACAGATGTGTATGAAGGACTTTATGGTCTTGATGGCCTCCAATGACCAGTTTTGCTGGTTCATCACGACGACCATATCCTTCAATGCACTGTCAATACGGTCTCCAGCATTAATAGCTTTTCTAAAATATGCAATGGTGCCAGCAAGATCCTTTTCCAGAAGTTGTATCCTCAAAATTTTGATTAATTTGATCTTTCACACAGAAGTTATGAATAAAATAGTGTGTTCTAAGAAACATCCAACAAAATAGTTCATCTGAAGGTCCTTGGATCTACCGTAAGCGGTGTCTCCAATCGGGAACTTGTACAGAGCATGTATTAGGTTCCTCTTCAAATTTGAATTTAATGAATAGAAACCCTTGTGGGACTATAGGATGACAGAGAAATAGAGATTTTCCCTAAATTCGGAAGCCGAACAGACAACAAAGACAAAAGACTTTGCTTCCTTTTGGATTCAAAAATACACCCAATAAATTTAAGTGTAAAAAATAAAATTGCCACGCAATCTTAAATCAAACCAGGAAATCCAAAACCCTAACTCTACACAGAAACAAATTATGTTGGTAGAAAAGAAATCTCATAAAACTATTTTCATAAACAGAATCCTCAAAAAATAAATATGTGAATAGAACCATTGCATGCACAGGGTTCCATACACAATGATCAAGGAAAGCTAGCTTACAAAAACCTGTGAACAGAACCATTACATGCACAGTGTTCCATACACAGTGATCAAGGAAATCTAGATTACAAAAACAAATAGAGCATGCGTGCAGTTTTGCTGGATTTCCCATTGGATGCAACTCAGCCGGGAACGCATTATCTTGCTCATAGCACTGGGTAATGTGAGGATTTCTGGAAGAAAACAGAGAATACTTGGCTTCGATTGTCATTTCCTTTGAGTTTACAGTCTATTTCACCAAAATGTGCAAAAATGTTCCTGTGCCACGAGTTCTATGCAAATTGTTTTCAATAAACTGTCTCATTTCTTGGTTCATAACATTTTACAGTCTATTTCACCAAAATGTGGAAAAAGGTGCCTGTGCCACGAGTTCTATGCAAATTATTTTCAATACACTGTCTCATTTCTTGACTCATAACATTTTCCAATGCTGCAGGGCTTATATCAAAACTCACCATCATGGTCATTCAACTCCAAATTAAATTGAGACAATTTTAAAATTTAGATCCGAGATGGACTCAGCGATGAATTTGTAACCATTAGACCAGTGCACAAACCATTTTAGCAACTAATTTTTTTGTAAGTATTCTTATCTAACAGCTAAAACTTTTCGAATTGTCTAACATATAATCTTATAGGGTATAAAAATGATAAGTGGACAGAGAGAAGTTGATTTAAAAGGAAACACTTTACAACGTAATTAGCTATTTAAACTATGTTTTCGATTATAATACATTTAAATAAACTAATTGTTAAATGAACCACTAAAGCTAAAATCATTTAAGAATATTTTTTATAAGCTCATGAAAAAGTCTAATTATGAAAAGTTAACCTTTTCTATTGAAAGTTCATTAAAAACCCTAATCAACGCTAAAAACAAGAGGCGCATGCAATCGAAACTATTGGACGTTGTAACAGAAATACAGATGTAGGCGCACATTTTCACAGTGACGTGAGGGGTTTTCAAACCCAAGCGTCATTAGAGATATGTTAATTGATGATTGTTTGATGGTTTACTGTTCGCTCGCAAGGCTTTCCACATTTGTTTGCTCGCAATTTGCATGTGAATACAACAAACTTCGATCTTTTGACTTTTTAAGCCTTAAACAGTTCTCAAAATTTCCAAAAGATAATTGATTATTGAAAACTTTTAGGTATCATTCGCTTTACATGCTTTTGTCATGTAATATATAAAGTTAGCATCGAGATACATTAAGAGGGAGTGAGGATTCTACATCTTGAAGTTATCAATACAAGTTAGCAGTAAGTTAACACAAATCTCGATATTAAAATCAGTTTATCCCTATTAAATTTGTATGTATTATATTTAATTTAGCTATTTTATAAGCTGTAGTTTGTTGTTGGAAAGTCTTTTTTTAGGAAAATAAATTTTTTATGCCAGTGGTTTGTTTAACATTGTGAAGGGAAATTGGAGTAGAACTATTTATTTGAAGTTATAAAGGTTATATAAATGTGTATAAATTAATAATAATTAAATGATATCATTGCTTTATTAATATAATTATAAAAGAAATACGAAATATCTATTTCAAAATGAATCTTATTCAAGATTAATATAATTAGGAGAAAACTGTTTAACATTTTATTTGGAAAATTTCTCAAAAAAATGTTTGATGTCTTGTATAGGGACTCTTTATCACCCTTCTTACATTATTTGTACAAAATAAGACATGTCCACTCATGCAAAACTTCTAATTATGCATTCACTAATATATTTATTATTCATCCATACATTGTCTCTTCCATAAATAATAACAATTTCTAAAAATGTATTTTATTGTTTCCTCTCTCAATAATTATTCCAATTTTCAATGTTTCCTATTACCTTTTCAAAATTTCTTGATTTTTATCAATGTTTCCTATTATCTTTTCTAACTTTCTTGATTTTCTCATGTGTTATTTCATTTCAAAAAAAAATGTAAGATAGTATATTAAATTTATACTAATACGCATTGTTGATGTCTAACTTCCATTTCAAATTCCACATAGAAATAAAATTTATTTTTACCCCATGCCTACTCTTATGAAATGTATGTAATTAGCCTTGCATATATTACTTTCAAGAATTAAAGAATTCATATTTTAATTTCGAATTGGATTCACATAAGGGATACTTTTCTTAAAATATTGAATACATATCAACATTACTATTGAGGCCTATATAATTAGTACCAATGGTGAGGTTATGATTATCCGTTCAATTAGACATTTCATGGTAGAAAGAAAATTAATGTAACATCTAAAATTTCTACATTATTTTCATTCCATTTACTCATGGTGAGAGGCTCGTGGTGATCGGGGTGTGAGGATTTCATGTAGCTATAACATGCCCCTCCATAATACCTTATGAGTTTCATCATATGTCTTACTCTCATGGAAATGTGTAATTTCTCTATCATGTATCAACACGTCTTTAAAACATTTACACATGTCTAGAAATAATTAGCAATGTTTATCTATATATTCACTAGAATTTACATATACATATAAAATAACTCATTTCTCCAACAATTTTAAATCATAATAGCATGTTCACGACATCATATTCAAATTGATAGCATAACTTAGTTGTGCAACTTAATTGAATCTTCATTACATATCCATGTGATTCTTCATATTCATTTGAAAGGTTATGAATACATTTGTATAAGTAGCTTACTTCAATAGTACAAAACATATATATGCAATCATAATCATCAAATCAAGCCACTTGTTCATACACCCAATCAAATTATCCAACAACATTAAGTAACTCTTAATATGTTCATGATTCATATATATTGATGACATGAAGCTATAACCCTTGAACCATTCCTTTAGGGCCTTGCCCCAATAGATTTTATCCCATTTTTTTTCCCTGAGCCTAGACCATCGCTTCCTTTCTGTTAATTCCATCCTGACAGATAGATTGATAATGCTATAAGTTCTATTTTCCTCCGGAAAAGTGGGAAAAATTATTAAATGATTGTATAATCCAAAAGAATATGAAACATTAATCTAGTCAAAGCACATCAGTCAAGAAAGTTAAGTAATTAACAAATCTAAAATGCACTCCATTTTTAGTGTAAATTAAAATGAAACTTAAGGCATTACAATACTAAAAAAAGACATTAACTTTATCAACATACAATATTGACACTGTCGTAATATCATTAATTTATCAAAAATAACATGGCATTATTAAAACATATATATTAGCTATTTTTAACCATCTTAAATTATTTCATATTTAATAAAAAAATAATAAATTTGAGGATAAAAATATGAACATAAAAATGATAATGAACATGATATCAATTAGAATATGCACATGATATACAAAAGCTACATTAAATGTTAACCTAAAATGTCTATCTAAATGATGAATATATAAAACATAAAGTAAAAACAATGTCATTAAATCAAAATATTTATTACTTATTATAACATCACATATTTTATGACAGCTAGACAAAAGAAAAGTTTTATAAGTTTTTTATAGCCACAATTAAATACAGCTTAAAAAGAAGGTATAGAAGATCAAAATACCAATTTACATTATTGTTAAAGTATGTATTGTTAAAATGACAATACAATTGGTTTAAACAATTCTTAAATATTGTTCAACTCAAGTCTTTTAACAACAACTACAATTGTTTATTGCTAGTTATATTTATCCTTCGCAAGAGAAACTATCTCCATAAAATGTTGTAATTTGTAGAGCATGTTCAAATTCTAAAAACTTATAAAGTAATGTTGATATTTAATCAAATATGCATATACTGAATGTCAAAAATATTATATGCTATATAAATGATGATATATTTATAAATATGTGATGCTATGTAATATCCCCAACCTATTGTTGGAAGATGACATTTTATTTCCCTTCGGCTAGCAACTAGGAGAGTTTTGAGGACTCTCTATTTATAATAACAAGGGAAAAGAACGTTATTTTTAAGGATGTTGTGTTTGCCCAATGTGTTTGTTGATGGTAATTTCCAGTGGTATTTGTCAATGGCATTATGCGAATTCTAAAATTCTTGAGAAAACGTAATAGAAAGATATAAAGGAAAAAGGAAGGAGGAAGGGAAGATATGGAACATGAGATCTTCTTCATGGTCATTTTGAAAGCTCGAGGGAGTTTTCAAGAAAGGGTTTCAAGTGAAACCCTCAACCTAACTTCCGTGGGATTTATTCTCCCTAATTAGCAACCCAGCTTTGTTGGTTCCTGAAATCATCCTAGTTAGCTCAATTTCTTCTTATTGAAAGAGGAAAATATTGAATTTATTGTTTTCTGAAGCCTTGGTTTCATTCCTTACCATTACAATTTGACCCTTGATTCTTCCATAGTGCAAAGGCTGGGCCGAGGAACCATGAAAAAAAATGAAGCACCCAATCTCATGATCGACCCTTATTTCATTGATACAGGATCCCAAAATTAATTACAGCTTGAATCCCATTGTGAGTGACAATTTGGGTGACAATGTTCTACGACAACATGATCGAGTAACCACCGAGAGCAACAGTAACTGAGTGACAAGAGAGAATTGCAAAGGAATTTCAAAGATTCATGGAAGTTGTGTAAATTTGTCTACAATGCCAGTTAACACGGGGATAACGTAGCAGTGAGAACGAATAACACATTGGGCGTGATGAAGGGACCACCATTGACCAAGCTACGACAGGGTTATAATGGAAAGAAGTTGATAGGCTGCAGCCACAGGTCTGTCCCAGATCTCCATTGTATCACTAGTATCATGCTGAGCTCAGGGATATTGTTGAAGAATCATTTTGTTAAGAAGCGGTGGAGTAGTACTGTGAACGTTAGGAAACTATTTGAATAGGTGATTGTGGACCTTCACCATCTAGGACAAGCCATTTAATTTCCCACAGATTATACCGAGAGGATTCCAAATTAGAAAATGCTTTTGATAGGATCACCTCAACCTAGGAGAGAAATCATGCAGCTTCTCACCAAAATTTCCCATACTCAGATTGGAAATTCTAACCATCGAAGAAATAATGGATATGGTGTTTCACATTTCAGTAAGATAATTCATATACATACTCATACGAATCCCCAGAATAGCCTGCACATTTATGGCAACAAGCCAACTATGCAACATTTTTGGTTGATTCCTCCAGTGAGCATGAATCTCTCTTATCCATGGGAGGAACGGTCACAAATTTCATGAGCGAATATCAAACATTACTTCCTAAATTAAAGGCCACCTTAACAATAAAATATTATTATTTTATGATGAGAAAACAAGTGAGAAAGGAAACAATGTATGAGGGTGATAAACAAAATTGTGTCACTGAAGATTGTCAAGTTACTGCAGAGAAGGAAAATGAGAAATCTGGGAACAACACATTGCCATCTTCCATTCTAAATGATGGTCCCACCCGAGTATCAACTATGGGGGGAAACAATGGGATCCTGAGCAAGGTAGATAATCACAGGGACAGAAGATAGAAGGCTAAAGGGAAGGCATTGAAGAAGCACTTGGTATCAAATTTTATTGTTGTCACGCAATTCGAAGAACTTGAATGCAACAAGGAAAGATGGAATTATAAGAGTATGTAAAGAAGAGCGAGAAGTCGCTGACCAAAGAAGGATGTAATACGAACTTGGGAGTTATCCCAAGATGCAACATACTGATTCAGAAAATTTAGAGGGAATTCAAAATATAGTTCTATAATTCAAGAAAAACAAAATTTAGAATCCGTAAAAATTAAGAGAAAACCTACAGCCTTGGATGTTTTATATGCATATTCAGAATCAACAAAGTATCTGGAGGATGCAAGGAGCACAATCAAAAAGGCACTTTCGCCTGAGGAAGCCTCAGAGGTCTAACTAGTAAATGTTTTTGAAGCCTTTAAGAAAGCATACAGTTGTGAATGGAATAGAAAGATAACCATTTATTGATCAAGATGAGGACGAACAACATGCACCAAAACTTTGCAATCTTGAAGAAAGCGAATGTCCCAGGGCTTCTATTCTGTAGAGAAAAAATTCAGAATTTGAAGATATCCATAATGTCATGAGAGAAAAATCACATCAGTGTGGTAATCCAATTCAAATACAAAATAATTCATAACCTCGAGATGTCAACAACATTCTCACTGAGAACTCAATAAAATCAAGCGATCCAGTTCAATTGCATGAAAATTATTTGGAGGAGTTTGTTAAAAGGACGAGTTTTAGCCATGTTCAAACAGATTCGACACATTTTTTGTCCGCTCACAAATGGTGGCCCATACCATTTTAGCATCTACTATTATTCAAATGATGCCTACAACATTAAATGTTCTTCCAAATTTGGCCAATGTAGAGAATTCAAATGAAAAATCTACTCAGATATGTGAAACATAGGACAGTTCAAAGGGACGAGGTGTGGACGTTGCATTGGCTTCTCGACATAATCAACAAGAAGGTGTTAAACGACCAACACTGAGATATGGGGATCCTTTTCTTCACCCAATGACGGGGCCTATGGAAAAAGACTTCACGTTTGAAGTAACTACTGTACAAGAATATCATAATTAGGATACACAGAAACGAGACATGCAAATGGCACAACCCACAACCATTAGTATTTTTCCAGCCAGCTTCAAGTGTCTTTGTACTACAATTTTGCATCAATTTTGGCTAGCGTTCTTGTGATAGATTTTCTTGTGGAGAGAAATTTGAAACATCCATAAGAGGGAAGCATCCTTCAAGCCCCTCCAGGTGAGCTTATATCTTATTTTTCTCTGGAAGGTCCTTCAAATTTGATCAAAGAACAAATTATTGAGGCTTCCATATGCAGGGATCATTGTGATCTATTAAGATCCGTAGTGATTAGGATTTTTTCTCTACTAAACAAGTTGGACACTAAGACAACACTTTCTCGAGAGTTATTTATTCAAGACAAGTTTGATCTCTATTCATACATTCAGAGAAGCTCTCAAATTAACGAGTCCCAATCAACAAATCAGAACATAGTTGATGTTATCGATTTCGAACACTGCGGTGCAAACAAACAACAATATGTGGATTTTGAATCCATGTTCACACATATTCCTTGCCATGAATTTTTTCCATGGGTTTGGACTTCACACCATTTATATTTCCAATAGAAAGCAGTCAATAGTCTGGATGGAACTTCAAGAACCTCATTTAGTGCTAGCAGAATCCAAAGTTAATTTTTTCGAAGTATGGGCTCTTCAACATCTCATTTGCTTATAAAATTAAATTTGGGTTGTTGAACTGTTGCAGGATAGACACCAATTGTAACAACTCATTCAAATCGCTAGAAATTAGATCTTCACAACTAAGACATAAGAATTTGCTTCAATTTTTTCTAATCTTGAGTAGGAGTGGTCTTCCTTCCATCATTTTATGTTTTTATCACTTCATGCCACTACAGAGACAGATGAGGGCTATGATGGAAATAAGGTCATGCTTCAGGCATATGTTTCGCCACCCTTGGGAAGGTCCACCATCATATCGCAGTGAGTGTGAGTTCAATCATGCATAACTTCCCTCTCCAGGAAAAATTGAAGCAAACTTGAGTTTTACAGTTAGCATTGAGCTACCAAATGACATTTGTATTCAAAATTAATGTACCGATTCAGTGTCCTTGCATACTTGAAGTGTCTGAAATGATCCTATGGGGATTGTAAAAAAGATAATATTGTGATGTTCACAACAAAATCTTTCATATCCAAAAGAACAATATTTCAATCACCGACCAACAACTACTACACCTGTCCAGAAGATCTTTACCAAGGAAATGTGCAATAGAAGGGATAACTGTCTTTTGTCACATAACAATATGTTTGAACAAGAGTTTTGTAAATCCTTTTCAATGTTGGAAGTGTTAGTTTGACAACGAATTAGTAATTTTTTAGGTAAATTGTAATTAGGCAGTTGTATACCGAATAGTTGGTTATGTAATGATAGTCATGATATAAAATAATGTGATACACAGGAAATGAAACAGCGGAGAATCATAGTTGAATAAAATCTATTCAGTTCCAATTCAGTTTCTTGTCTTGGCTATTTAAGTTGAGGGTTGTTGTTTCTTGTTCTTTCCTTTTATTTTCTACAATTGGTATCAAAGCCTGCGTGAAGAAGCCTGAGGTGAAGGATTTGTTGTCTGCCTATTGTTTGCATGAAGAGGCTGCCTACGTGAAGAAGCCTGTGGTGAAAGACCTGAGGTTGTGCTGGCTGAAGACGTGAAGCAAAACCAGTGAGGTGAAGCAAAACCGTGGAGTGTTG
>APFE031262367.1:111024-132971 GCA_000404065.3 Pinus taeda
CCAGTATCTGAAGTGACCAATTCTTCAAAGCCTTCATTAAGTCATGACAGTGCTTCTGGCGGTACTCTCTCAGAGTCCCTGAGGTACATACCTTAGTAATGAAATTCACGTGACTTGTCTTTATATCCAACCATGCACTGTAGAGCATAATTATATCCCCAATTTTTAGAACGCCACCATTGCTATTCACAAAAATATTGCTACAATTCAAATGTTTATGAATTAGACAAGGCTCATGATTATTAAGATAATGCAACCCTCCAGTATCTGAAGTGACCAATTCTTCAAAGCCTTCGTTGAGACATGATGGTTCTTCAGCTGATACTCCCTCAGAGTCCCTGAGATACAAATCTCAGTAATGAAATTCACATGACTTGTATTTCTGTCCAGCCATGCATTGTAGACCATAATTATGTTTTCATTCTCGAGAGATTTCAATAGATAGACTTCTGCATAGATCCTCTCTGTGGAATCATCATCTAGGTTTTGCAGAGGCACCTTGTTCCAAGCAACCTCAATATCCTCTTCTTGATCAAAATCTCGGTGTACCTTCTTCATAGCACCACAGCCCAACACATCTTCATAGCGACCATACCTACCACTGGGATCGAGTTCCACAAAGGGAAACCTGTCCTTATCACAGGTGTCATATTCTACACTAGGAATTTCTCCACCTCCTATAGGAAAGGAAAGCCTTACCCTAGAATTCCAAATTAGTTTCCTCTTCTAATTTGAGTTTAATGAATAAAAACCTTTGCAGGGCTATAGGATGACAGAGAAATAGAGATTTTCCCCAAATTCGGAAGATGAACAGACAAAAAAGATAGAAGACTTTGCTTCCTGTGGGATTTAGAAATCCACCCAATAAATTTAAGTGTAAAAACTAAAATTGCCATGCAATCTTAAATCAAAATAGGAAATCCAAAACCCTAACTCTACACAAAAACAAATTATGTTGGCAGAAAAGAAATCTTATAAAACTATTTTCATAAACAAAATCCTCAAAAAATAAATTTGTGAATAGAACCATTGCATGCACAGGGTTCCATACACAGTGATCAAGGAAAGCTAGCTTACACAAACCTGTGAACAGAACCATTGCATGCATAGGGTTCCATACAAAGTTATCAAGGAAAGGTAGCTTACAAAAACAAATAGGAGCATGCGTGCAGTTTTGGTGGATTTCCCATTGCATGCAACTCCTTGCTGAATTAGGTGGAGCTTATGCTTCAATAGTCTAATCTGCTCATCAAATCTCCCACATTTCTCCAATACAAACACAAGACATAATATGTTATAGAGCAGATTATATACTGTATATTGCTTATGAGTATGCGATTTCTTTGAGATTATACCTTAAATAGATCAATGAGTACATTATCAAGAGACTCTTGTGCTTGCTTAGAACAGATGTGTATGAAGGACTTTATGGTCTTGATGGCCTCCAATGACCAGTTTTGCTGGTTCATCACGACGACCATATCCTTCAATGCACTGTCAATACGGTCTCCAGCATTAATAGCTTTTCTAAAATATGCAATGGTGCCAGCAAGATCCTTTTCCAGAAGTTGTATCCTCAAAATTTTGATTAATTTGATCTTTCACACAGAAGTTATGAATAAAATAGTGTGTTCTAAGAAACATCCAACAAAATAGTTCATCTGAAGGTCCTTGGATCTACCGTAAGCGGTGTCTCCAATCGGGAACTTGTACAGAGCATGTATTAGGTTCCTCTTCAAATTTGAATTTAATGAATAGAAACCCTTGTGGGACTATAGGATGACAGAGAAATAGAGATTTTCCCTAAATTCGGAAGCCGAACAGACAACAAAGACAAAAGACTTTGCTTCCTTTTGGATTCAAAAATACACCCAATAAATTTAAGTGTAAAAAATAAAATTGCCACGCAATCTTAAATCAAACCAGGAAATCCAAAACCCTAACTCTACACAGAAACAAATTATGTTGGTAGAAAAGAAATCTCATAAAACTATTTTCATAAACAGAATCCTCAAAAAATAAATATGTGAATAGAACCATTGCATGCACAGGGTTCCATACACAATGATCAAGGAAAGCTAGCTTACAAAAACCTGTGAACAGAACCATTACATGCACAGTGTTCCATACACAGTGATCAAGGAAATCTAGATTACAAAAACAAATAGAGCATGCGTGCAGTTTTGCTGGATTTCCCATTGGATGCAACTCAGCCGGGAACGCATTATCTTGCTCATAGCACTGGGTAATGTGAGGATTTCTGGAAGAAAACAGAGAATACTTGGCTTCGATTGTCATTTCCTTTGAGTTTACAGTCTATTTCACCAAAATGTGCAAAAATGTTCCTGTGCCACGAGTTCTATGCAAATTGTTTTCAATAAACTGTCTCATTTCTTGGTTCATAACATTTTACAGTCTATTTCACCAAAATGTGGAAAAAGGTGCCTGTGCCACGAGTTCTATGCAAATTATTTTCAATACACTGTCTCATTTCTTGACTCATAACATTTTCCAATGCTGCAGGGCTTATATCAAAACTCACCATCATGGTCATTCAACTCCAAATTAAATTGAGACAATTTTAAAATTTAGATCCGAGATGGACTCAGCGATGAATTTGTAACCATTAGACCAGTGCACAAACCATTTTAGCAACTAATTTTTTTGTAAGTATTCTTATCTAACAGCTAAAACTTTTCGAATTGTCTAACATATAATCTTATAGGGTATAAAAATGATAAGTGGACAGAGAGAAGTTGATTTAAAAGGAAACACTTTACAACGTAATTAGCTATTTAAACTATGTTTTCGATTATAATACATTTAAATAAACTAATTGTTAAATGAACCACTAAAGCTAAAATCATTTAAGAATATTTTTTATAAGCTCATGAAAAAGTCTAATTATGAAAAGTTAACCTTTTCTATTGAAAGTTCATTAAAAACCCTAATCAACGCTAAAAACAAGAGGCGCATGCAATCGAAACTATTGGACGTTGTAACAGAAATACAGATGTAGGCGCACATTTTCACAGTGACGTGAGGGGTTTTCAAACCCAAGCGTCATTAGAGATATGTTAATTGATGATTGTTTGATGGTTTACTGTTCGCTCGCAAGGCTTTCCACATTTGTTTGCTCGCAATTTGCATGTGAATACAACAAACTTCGATCTTTTGACTTTTTAAGCCTTAAACAGTTCTCAAAATTTCCAAAAGATAATTGATTATTGAAAACTTTTAGGTATCATTCGCTTTACATGCTTTTGTCATGTAATATATAAAGTTAGCATCGAGATACATTAAGAGGGAGTGAGGATTCTACATCTTGAAGTTATCAATACAAGTTAGCAGTAAGTTAACACAAATCTCGATATTAAAATCAGTTTATCCCTATTAAATTTGTATGTATTATATTTAATTTAGCTATTTTATAAGCTGTAGTTTGTTGTTGGAAAGTCTTTTTTTAGGAAAATAAATTTTTTATGCCAGTGGTTTGTTTAACATTGTGAAGGGAAATTGGAGTAGAACTATTTATTTGAAGTTATAAAGGTTATATAAATGTGTATAAATTAATAATAATTAAATGATATCATTGCTTTATTAATATAATTATAAAAGAAATACGAAATATCTATTTCAAAATGAATCTTATTCAAGATTAATATAATTAGGAGAAAACTGTTTAACATTTTATTTGGAAAATTTCTCAAAAAAATGTTTGATGTCTTGTATAGGGACTCTTTATCACCCTTCTTACATTATTTGTACAAAATAAGACATGTCCACTCATGCAAAACTTCTAATTATGCATTCACTAATATATTTATTATTCATCCATACATTGTCTCTTCCATAAATAATAACAATTTCTAAAAATGTATTTTATTGTTTCCTCTCTCAATAATTATTCCAATTTTCAATGTTTCCTATTACCTTTTCAAAATTTCTTGATTTTTATCAATGTTTCCTATTATCTTTTCTAACTTTCTTGATTTTCTCATGTGTTATTTCATTTCAAAAAAAAATGTAAGATAGTATATTAAATTTATACTAATACGCATTGTTGATGTCTAACTTCCATTTCAAATTCCACATAGAAATAAAATTTATTTTTACCCCATGCCTACTCTTATGAAATGTATGTAATTAGCCTTGCATATATTACTTTCAAGAATTAAAGAATTCATATTTTAATTTCGAATTGGATTCACATAAGGGATACTTTTCTTAAAATATTGAATACATATCAACATTACTATTGAGGCCTATATAATTAGTACCAATGGTGAGGTTATGATTATCCGTTCAATTAGACATTTCATGGTAGAAAGAAAATTAATGTAACATCTAAAATTTCTACATTATTTTCATTCCATTTACTCATGGTGAGAGGCTCGTGGTGATCGGGGTGTGAGGATTTCATGTAGCTATAACATGCCCCTCCATAATACCTTATGAGTTTCATCATATGTCTTACTCTCATGGAAATGTGTAATTTCTCTATCATGTATCAACACGTCTTTAAAACATTTACACATGTCTAGAAATAATTAGCAATGTTTATCTATATATTCACTAGAATTTACATATACATATAAAATAACTCATTTCTCCAACAATTTTAAATCATAATAGCATGTTCACGACATCATATTCAAATTGATAGCATAACTTAGTTGTGCAACTTAATTGAATCTTCATTACATATCCATGTGATTCTTCATATTCATTTGAAAGGTTATGAATACATTTGTATAAGTAGCTTACTTCAATAGTACAAAACATATATATGCAATCATAATCATCAAATCAAGCCACTTGTTCATACACCCAATCAAATTATCCAACAACATTAAGTAACTCTTAATATGTTCATGATTCATATATATTGATGACATGAAGCTATAACCCTTGAACCATTCCTTTAGGGCCTTGCCCCAATAGATTTTATCCCATTTTTTTTCCCTGAGCCTAGACCATCGCTTCCTTTCTGTTAATTCCATCCTGACAGATAGATTGATAATGCTATAAGTTCTATTTTCCTCCGGAAAAGTGGGAAAAATTATTAAATGATTGTATAATCCAAAAGAATATGAAACATTAATCTAGTCAAAGCACATCAGTCAAGAAAGTTAAGTAATTAACAAATCTAAAATGCACTCCATTTTTAGTGTAAATTAAAATGAAACTTAAGGCATTACAATACTAAAAAAAGACATTAACTTTATCAACATACAATATTGACACTGTCGTAATATCATTAATTTATCAAAAATAACATGGCATTATTAAAACATATATATTAGCTATTTTTAACCATCTTAAATTATTTCATATTTAATAAAAAAATAATAAATTTGAGGATAAAAATATGAACATAAAAATGATAATGAACATGATATCAATTAGAATATGCACATGATATACAAAAGCTACATTAAATGTTAACCTAAAATGTCTATCTAAATGATGAATATATAAAACATAAAGTAAAAACAATGTCATTAAATCAAAATATTTATTACTTATTATAACATCACATATTTTATGACAGCTAGACAAAAGAAAAGTTTTATAAGTTTTTTATAGCCACAATTAAATACAGCTTAAAAAGAAGGTATAGAAGATCAAAATACCAATTTACATTATT
This sequence comes from Pinus taeda, assembly GCA_000404065.3. Taxonomy (NCBI): domain Eukaryota; kingdom Viridiplantae; phylum Streptophyta; class Pinopsida; order Pinales; family Pinaceae; genus Pinus; species Pinus taeda. The sequence goes on from APFE031262367.1 coordinate 116,675, forward strand.
GTTAAAGTATGTATTGTTAAAATGACAATACAATTGGTTTAAACAATTCTTAAATATTGTTCAACTCAAGTCTTTTAACAACAACTACAATTATTTATTGCTAGTTATATTTGCGAATGCTAGTTATATTTATCCTTCGCAAGAGAAACTATCTCCATAAAATGTTGTAATTTGTAGAGCATGTTCAAATTCTAAAAACTTATAAAGTAATGTTGGTATTTAATCAAATATGCATATACTGAATGTTGAAAATATTATATGCTATATAAATGATGATATATTTATAAATATGTGATGCTATGTAATATCCCCAACCTATTGTTGGAAGATGACATTTTATTTCCCTTGGGCTAGCAACTAGGAGAGTTTTGAGGACTCTCTATTTATAATAACAAGGGAAAAGAACGTTATTTTTAAGGATGTTGTGTTTTCCCAATGTGTTTGTTGATGGTAATTTCCAGTGGTATTTGTTAATGGTATTATGTAAATTCTAAAATTCTTGATGGTATTATGTAAATTCTAAAATTCTTGAGAAAACTTAATAGAAAGATATAAAGGAAAAAGGAAGGCGGAAGGGAAGATATGGAATATGAGATCTTCTTCATTGTCATTTTGAAAGCTCGAGGGAGTTTTCAAGAAAGGGTTTCAAGTGAAACCCTCAACTTAACTTCCGTGGGATTTATTCTTACCCTAGTTAGCAACCCAGCTTTGTTGGTTCCTGAAATCATCCTAGTTAGCTCAATTTCTTCTTATTGAAAGAGGAAAATATTGAATTTATTGTTTTCTGAAGCACTGGTTTCATTTATTGTTTTCTGAAGCACTGGTTTCATTCCTTACCATTACAATTTGACCCTTGATTCTTCCATAGTGCAAAGGCTGGGCCGAGGAACCATGAAAAAAAATGAAGCACCCAATCTCATGATCGACCCTTATTTCATTGATACAGGATCCCAACATTAATTACAGCTTGAATCCCATTGTGAGTGACAATTTGGGTGACAATGTTCTACGACAACATGATCGAGTAACCACCGATCTAGAGCAACAGTAACTGAGTGACAAGAGAGAATTGCAAAGGAATTTCCAAGATTCATGGAAGTTGTGTAAATTTGTCTACAATGCCAGTTAACACGGGGATAACGTAGCAGTGAGAACGAATAACACATTGGGCGTGATGAAGGGACCACCATTGACCAAGCTACGACAGGGTTATAATGGAAAGAAGTTGATAGGCTGCAGCCACAGGTCTGTCCCAGATCTCTATTGTATCACTTGGATCATGCTGAGCTCAGGGATATTGTTGAAGAATCATTTTGGTAAGAAGCGGTGGAGTACTACTGTGAACGTTAGGAAACTATTTGAATGGGTGATTGTCGACCTTCACCATCTAGGACAAGCCATTTAATTTCCCACAGATTATACGGAGAGGATTCCAAATTAGAAAATGCTTTTGATAGGATCACCTCAACCTAGGAGAGAAATCATGCAGCTTCTCACCAAAATTTCCCATACTCAGATTGGAAATTCTAACCATCGAAGAAATAATGGATATGGTGTTTCACATTTCAGTAAGATAATTCATATACATACTCATACGAATCCCCAGAATAGCCTGCACATTTATGGCAACAAGCCAACTATGCAACATTTTTGGTTGATTCCTCCAGTGAGCATGAATCTCTATTATCCATGGGAGGAACGGTCACAAATTTCATGAGGGAATATCAAACATTACTTCCTGAATTAAAGGCCACCTTGACAACAAAATATTATTATTTTATGATGAGAAAACAAGTGAGAAAGGAAACAATGTATGAGGGTGATAAACAAAATTGTGTCACTGAAGATTGTCAAGTTACTGCAGAGAAGGAAAATGAGAAATCTGGGAACAACACATTGCCATCTTCCATTCCAAATGATGGTACCACCCGAGTATCAACTATGGGGGGAAACAATGGGATCCTGAGGAAGGTATATAATCACAGGGACAGAAGATAGAAGGCTAAAGGGAAGGCATTGAAGAAGCACTTGATATCAAATTTTATTGTTGTCACCCAATTCGAAGAACTTGAATGCAACAAGGAAAGATTGAATTGTAAGAGTATGTAAAGAAGAGCGAGAAGTCGCAGACCAAAGAAGGATGTAATACGAACTTGGGAGTTATCCCAAGATGCAACATACTGATTCAGAAAATTTAGAGGGAATTCAAAATATAGTTCCATACTGATTCAGAAAATTTAGAGGGAATTCAAAATATAGTTCTATAATTCAAGAAAAACCAAATTTAGAATCCGTAAAAATTAAGAGAAAACCTACAGCCTTGGATGTTTTATATGCATATTCAGAATCAACAAAGTATCTGGAGGATGCAAGGAGCACAATCGAAAAGGCACTTTCGCCTGAGGAAGCCTCCGAGGTCTAACTAGTAAATGTTATTGAAGCCTTTAAGAAAGCATACAGTTGTGAATGGAATAGAAAGATAACCATTTATTGATCAAGATGAGGACGAACAACATGCACCAAAACTTTGCAATCTTGAAGAAAGCGAATGCCCCAGGGCTTCTATTCTGTAGAGAAAAAATTCAGAATTTGAAGATATCCATAATGTCATGAGAGAAAAATCACATCAGTGTGGTAATCCAATTCAAATACAAAATAATTCATAACCTCGAGATATCAACAACATTCTCACTGAGAACTCAATAAAATCAGCGATCCAGTTCCATTGCATGAAATTATTTGAAGGAGGAGTTTGTTAAAAGGACGAGTTTTAGCCATGTTCAAACAGATTGGACACATTTTTTGTCCGCTTGCAAATGGTGGCCCATACCATTTTAGCGTCTACTATTATTGAAATGATGCCTACAACATTAAATGTTCTTCTAAATTTGGCCAATGTAGAGAATTCAAATGAAAAATCTACTCAGATATGTGAAACATAGGACAGTTCAAAGGGACGAGGTGTGGACGTTGCATTGGCTTCTCGACATAATCAACAAGAAGGTGTTAAACGACCAACACTGAGATATGGGGATCTTTTTCTTCACCCAATGACGGGGCCTATGGAAAAAGACTTCACGTTTGAAGTAACTACTCGACAAGAGTATCATAATTAGGATACACAGAAACGAGACATGCAAATGGCACAACCCACAACCATTAGTATTTTTCCAGCTTCAAGTGTCTTTGTACTACAATTTTGCATCAATTTTGGCTAGCGTTCTTGTGATAGATTTTCTTGTGGAGAAAAATTTGAAACATCCATCAGAGGGAAGCATCCTTCAAGCCCCTCCAGGTGAACTTATATCTTATTTTTCTCTGGAAGGTCCTTCAAATTTGATCAAAGAACAAATTATTGAGGCTTCCATATGCAGGGATCATTGTGATCTATTAAGATCCCTAGTGATTATGATTTTTTCTCTACGAAACAAGTTGGACACTAAGACAACACTTTCTCGAGAGTTATTTATTCAAGACAAGTTTGATCTCTATTCATACATTCAGAGAAGCTCTCAAATTAAAGAGTCCCAATCAACAAAACAGAACATAGTTGATGTTATCGACTTCGAAGACTGCGTTGCACACAAACAACAATATGTGGATTTTGAATCCATGTTCACACATATTCCTTGCCATGAAAACAATTCATGGGTTTGGACTTCACACCATTTATATTTCCAATAGAAAGCAGTCAATAGTCTGGATGGAACTTCAAGAACCTCATTTAGTGCTAGCAGAATCCAAAGTTAATATTTTCGAAGTATGAGCTCTTCAACATGTCATTTGCTTATAAAAGTAAATTTGGGTTGTTGACCTGTTGCAGGATAGACACCAATTGTAACAACTCATTCAAATGGCTAGAAATTAGATCTTCACAACTGAGATATAAGAATTTGCTTCAATTTCTTCTAATCTTGAGTAGGAGTGGTCTTCCTTCCATCATTTGATGTTTTTATCACTTCATGCCACTACAGAGACAGATGAGGGCTATGATGGAAATAAGGTCATGCTTCAGGCATATGTTTCGCCACCCTTGGGAAGGTCCACCATCATATCGCAATGAGTGTGAGTTCAATCATGCATAACTTCCCTCTCCAGGAAAAATTGAAGCAAACTTGAGTTTTACAGTTAGCATTGAGCTACCAAATGACATTTGTATTCAAAATGAATGTACCGATTCAGTGTCCTTGCATACTTGAAGTGTCTGAAATGATCGTATGGGGATTATAAAAAAGATAATATCGTGATGTTCACAACAAAATCTTTCATATCCAAAAGAACAATATTTCAATCACCGACCAACAACTACTACACCTGTCCACAAGATCTTTACCAAGGAAATGTGCAATAGAAGGGATAACTGTCTTTTGTCACATAACAATAAGTTTGAACAAGAGTTTTGTAAATCCTTTTCAATGTTGGAAGGATGCCAATATGGAAGGGAATGCTTGTTCTCTCCTAATATTCAAGCTTCAAAGGTTTCAGAATATAGGAATTGTGTTCGAGATAAAATAACTCGAGCAACACCACTCGTAAATATTTTGGCCGATCTTGGAGAACATAATAAAGAATGTGTTATTTGCTTTAGAGAGTCAAACTTTTTCTTCTCTCTAAATCCTTCTCCACATTATGATCCAAGTAAACTTATCATAACTGAAATGAACTCAAAACCATATTGCACAAGGTCAGGATGTGGTGACATGAACATGGACAAGTTATATGCTGAGATATTATGGGATATTAATCCTACGCATTTTATAATACATACCAGCATGCCTTCGAGTAAATTCCAATGCATTATATGGACGATAAGGTCTTTTGGCAGGGATGAGGAATTGGAAATACATATTATAAATATATTCTTGGAGTTTTTGGCTGTTGCACTCACTACATGTAATATTAAAGTAATTTTAATAATAAACAATAGCAAGTATGCACAATTACAAGTTGGAATATTTTCAAGGGACTACTTCTTTTTCTCGACAACATCTATTCCATATGATAATGCGATCTTAGCATGTTATCATATGAAGTTGAAGGAAGATCTACATTATGATGGATTATTTTGTAGCATAGCAGAAAATGGCAATGGGGCACAATTCAGTAGAACCAAAATAATACCATACTTATGCAAAAAAATGTTATAGGAGCCTTTGGGACCTTGGCATTGATCCATAGATTCTTAATTGAGTGAGGAAAAGCAATTTTGGGTAGGGAGGATCGTAATATCCCCAACCTACTATTGGAAGATGGGATTTTCTTTCCCTTAGGCTAGCAACAAGGAGAATTTCGAGGACTCTCTATTTATAATAGAAGGGGAAAAGAACTAAATTTTTAAGGACCTGGTATTTTCCCAAGGTGTTCATTGATGGTATTTGCTAGTGGTATTGGCCGATGGTATTATGTCAATTCTAAAAGCATGGAGAAAACTTATTACAAAGTTATAATCAAAAAATGAATAAGGGAAGATATGGAATTTTAGATCTTTTCCATTGTCATTTTGGGAGCTCGAGGGAGTTTTCAAGCAAGGGTTTCATGTGAATCCCTCAGGCTAACTTCAGTGAGATCTATTCTCACCCTAGTTGGCAAACCAACTTCGGTGGTTCTTGAAATCAACCTAGTTGGCAACCGAGCTTCGGTGGTTCCTAAAATTGCCTTAGTTGGCAACCCAACTTCGGTGGTTCCTGAAATCACCCTAGTTGGCCCAATTTCTTCTTATTCAAAGGGAGGTTATTGACATTTCTTTTTCTTCTGAGCACTGGCTTCATTCCGTATAAGTACAAGTTAGTCCTTGAGTCTTCCATGGTGCAGAAGATGGGCGTTGGGACAACAAAGGAAAAGGAGGCACCTAATGTTAATATCAACCCTTCAATTCATAGTGTCTCAGCATTCATTAAAATTTGAATCCCATTGCAGAGTTAGGATTTAGCTAATAGTGTCCCACGACTACATGATTGAGCGACCATTGACCTGAAGTGGTAGTAACTCAGGAACAAGAGAGAATTGCAAAGGAATTTACAAGGTTCATGGAAACCATGTCAAGCTATATACAATCTCAGTTACCACAGGGTTAACATAGCAGTGAGAATAGATAACACTTTGGGCGCAAAGAAGGGGCCATCATTGACCCACCTACGATCAGGTTATCATGGAAAGAAGGCAACAAACACCTAGCATAGATCCACCCCAGATCTCCCTAGTATTACATGTACAGGGAGCGCACCCTAAAAGGTCGCAGGACCATCAGTTCGAGGCAAGAGAGATCATTGAAAAATCGTTTTGATAGAAGCGGGGGCGTACTACTATGAATGCCACAAAATTGTTCGACAAGGTGATCGTGGGCCTTCACCATGTGGGACATGCCATTTAATTTCCCATAGATTATATTTTTTTCAATTGTGTTTCATGGTCACTGAGTCTTCGTTACATCACAGTTAATAATCTAGGCAAATGCACTCGAAGGGATCTACCTGCCGACTTATTTGGTCGAGCCTAACCTCAAAGGCCTCTAGGAGATTTGATCCCGTGACCTCCCAATTGACAAAATACTTAGCAACAACAACTCGACCGGCTCAACTATCTCTTAGAACTATATATATATAAATTAATTCAAAAATAAATAAAATATTAATATAAAATGAATTATATTTAATTCTATTTTTTTATTTAATTATAAAAAAAAAATAATAATTATTGATAATGTTGAAGTATAAAAAATAATAATCTAAACTTTATAAATTTCAAATAAAAAATAAATACACAACACAATACTCTTAGCTTCATAAAAAGATTGAAAAGGTATAAATTTTCAATCATAAATCATGTCTAAAGAGTCGTGCCTAAAAACTCGCTTAAATAATTGTGAAAAGTATATTAATTTATTTTATTTATATATAAAAACAATAGTTTCAAATTAATTAATTCCGTCTTCATATAAATTAAATGAGTGGTGCCTAAAAACTCAGTTAAATAATTGTGAAAAGTAATATTAATTATTTTATTTATATAAAAAACATACTTTCAATTACTTAATTCCATCATGCATATAAATTAAATGGATCAAATTAATACATCTTTTTTTATATGACTTTGGCTGAATCTAAATCTATATATTAAACTTAATCATTAATGATGTGACATTTTCTTAACATTTACATGTTAAACTTAATGTCTTGAACGATTAGATGTTTAACTAAGTTTTAAATATTAAACATGATCTTAAATTCATATTAAACGTAACGAATAGATATTTAATTATGATTTACATGTTAAACTTGATCTGAAATTCATATGAAACTTGAATTGCCATTTATGACATGTGAAAATACTATTGTAGAGATTTGACGGGTAGCAATTAGGATTCGGAAAGCCAATGGTTGGAAGTTCACAATATTCCGTATTTTGTGTGGAGTTTCCCATCACCATTTGAATCACTAAAAGAGCGGTACTGTAGTGTCGGTTGGTAAGGGTTCACCATTTTCTTTGAACTTCAGTTTCTCATATCAAAATTTTGATGTTGGTTTTAACTATAACATATTAGCTTCTACGAGATCCTTCTTTCACCGTGTTGATGGGGATTTTTCTGGTAAAATCCCAAAATCAAACAAACAAACTGCACACAGAGACAATGTTCTGTTTTTCTCTAGGATCTTTAACACACGGAAGCTAAATTGTTTTCTGAGAACAGAGATTTTTGACACCCATAAAAGCCTTTATATTCATTAATAAAAGACTAATACAAAATACACCCTCTTTGACTCAGAGGGATTCACCAAGAAAAAATTCAACAAAAGTTACTCTGTCTCCTCCTGAGATTTTACACTGCTGTGTGTAAAAATCTCATTTACCTTTACTGTTGTAAATACAGACTTTTACATATACTGCTGTAATCAAAAGAACAATCTTACATTTCCTGCTGTAAATGTAATTCCTTACATTACATTTCAACCAAAAGAAAATTACATACTCTACCTTCTACGCTTCTGCATATATTCTCAGAACATATTCAACGAGCAACCAAAAATTTACATGTGTGTTGCTACACATTAACATTCCATTTCAATCTCTCAACAAAAAACATTACATGTGTGCTGCTACACATTGACATTCCATTTCAATCTCTCAACAAAAAACATTACACCTGCACTGTTGTGCATTAGCAATTTTGATATCTCTGTGTAAGAGATTTTCTTCATTCGCCCATCTTATCTTGATAACTCTGTGTAAGAGATTTTCTTCATTTGCCCATCTTTTCATACACTGTTGCGCTTCATCGTGTATTACAAAAAAAGGTCAACACATAATCTATGCACTGTTGTGCATTCGCACTAACAAAACACAAAAGACTCTGGTAAAAATTTTTGTTCGCACACACACTATGTGTTTCATTCCATTTTCATTACATATACCAAGTCAACTCAAAAACAAACACTACGCTAACAATAATACACGAGCTCCATTTTTTTTTATATTACATTGACTATGTCATATAACAAAAATGACCATACCTGTCTTTAAATTCGCCATACGTTCGTGCATAAAAAAAAATATTAAAACTGACACATCTCACCTACTATTTACGAACACAATTAATCTATTAAATTACTTTATCGGCGATCAACCAAGTTCTTTTTTTTAGGCAATGTCATGTTGCAGGCTCGTATGCAGCTTTGAATGCAATCCACGGTGGAGAACGTTGAGCTCAATCGGACGGTTGTGGTGAATATCGGGAAGCCTTACCTGACTAACCTTTACATCCAGATGGAAAGTGGTTTTGCAAACCTACAGAGGATGCGTGGTAGAGTTTCATTGCATCGGAGTCATTTGTACGGAAACCACCTGCAAACCAAAAGTGGTCTGATGAGGTAGTGGTTTCCGGGAGCTGTTTTGGGCGTATTAAATGCTGGCCGGTTCAACTAACTCACAGTTGAAATTACAATTTCAACACTCCCCTTTAATTTCAACTGCTGGGCATTCAGTCATACCCAGACACTTCCTCAAAAAATTCAAAGATTTTCTGATCCAATGGCTTTGTCAAAATGTCTGCAGCCTGTTCTTGGCCTAAGCTCCTTAACATTCTTCTCATCCAAACTCCTTGACATGCTGCTGTTACAAAAGAGTCTTCCTCTTAACAGAGGGATTCACCACTGTCTATGCTGAAGAGCATCTTCCCCTTAATGGAGGGATTTCACGAGCACTGCTTCAGATGCAGTTCCACAAACAATGAAAGAGTCTTCCTCACACAGAGGGATTCACCAGAGATTATGCATCTTCCTCTAAACCAGAGGGATTCACCAATCTATGCTGAAAAGCATCTTCCTCTTGAGAGAGGGATTCACCAAAACACTGTGCTGAAAAGTACCTTCCTCTTTAACAGAGGGATTCACCAAAACACTGTGCTGAAAAGTACCTTCCTCTTTAACAGAGGGATTCACCAAAACTTCACTTCCTCTCACAGAGGGATTACAACCAGACATTGCTTTAGATGCAGTTCTAAAACAGCAAAAATATTACTCTGCCTCTTTTACAAATAATTTTACACTGCTGCTTAAAATTCTCATTCATTGGTGTAAAATAAAAATTTTCTTACATACAACCTGATTACATTCGCACTGCATTTCAATGCATTTCAATCTCCCAACAAAACAAAATTTACATAACTCTTTTTCACTCCTATGTGAAAAAAAAAAAAATTACTTTTATTGCTGTAAAAGTCTCCTGGTTTCATTTACTCTCCTCAGCATGTTGCGTTCTTCCCTTGCTTCACATTACTTGCATATCTTCACCAGCAAAAATTATGAGATTTGCGCTGCTGCGCATTCCTTTCCTTTTCCACCAGCAAACAACCAAACATCATCACGCTACTGCGTTTTTTTTCATCTTAACAAAACCTTACACACTGGTGTGTGTATATTCTCTCACACTTCTATGCATTCTCATTCACACTGCTGTGAAAACCCTATACTCCATTTGCATGCTACTCCGATTTTGTTCCTATACTCCATTTGTATGCTGCTTCTCTCACACTTCTGTGCATTCCCAATTTTGTTCTTATACTCCATTTGCATGCTGCTCCGATTTAGTTTTTTGCATTTACTGTTGTAAGCTGAGAAATTCTTACTTTGGTTTACTAATGTAAAATAAAAATTTCTTTCACATTCACTCATGTGTGAAATTTCTCATTACATTTAAAATTCTAAGTTTTCACATTACATATAAAAAAATACTTTTTCATTCTCATTGGTTTCAACAAAATATAAGCACCTGTAAAAAAGGATTCCAAACTTTCATTTGTTGCCGCAAGTCTTTCTTCCTGTCACACTGTTGTGCTCCCCTGGGTTTTTATTAGCTGCTGCGAACCATTTCACTTTTCATCTATTGCCTTTTGTTTTTCCTTTGCACTGATGTGCGGATCTCCTTGCTTTGCATTAAAATGCATATAATTCATTTAACAACCATTACAAACGCATACCTTCATGGCTTTTGCTTCCACAAGCTCAATGGTGCTTCATCTCTGCACTACTGTGCATAAAATAAACACTCTCAACAAAAATTTCATGCATGGCTGAGCATTCCATTTTTTTTTACTCAGGGGGAAAACCTTTTTTTCATGCAGCTGCATCGGTCACAATACATAAAAAAATATGACATTTTTTTATTTTGAGCCATACTCCCATGACCAAATACAAAACATTAAAATTAAATCTTCACCAACCATTTACGAATGCCTTTGAACTTCATTTAATGTTTTTTTGAAACCCTAGTCAACCAAACTTTTACTCCACGTAACATTTATTTGCTACAGGTTGGTTTTTGTCTGATAAGGTAGCCGGTTTTTCCTGAGTTGTTTTCCTGCTGCATGATGGCAGATTCCCAATTGACTATGTTGTCTTCGGTGTCCCTGCACAACAGTTGGAATTAATATTCCAACACTTCCCTTTAAGAAGTTCTTCATCAAAGAATGACTGTTAATATAGTTCAACAATAATGATCAAGAATTATAGGCTCCCCTTAACTATGTGCATCGTCTCCTTTTGGCAGTCTTCTCAAAAGAAACTTAGATTGACTGGAGAGCTCAAGGGACTTTCAGACTGTATTTCCTTTCTTCTCCATACTTGTGTAACTTTCTTCTTTTGCATGGGTCTAGCTTGTGTAAGAGCCCATGTTAAGTTACAATCACGTGCCATATGCCCAATGTTATGACACTTGAAGCATTCTACATTATTCATGAATAAAATTTCATGATTTCTTCATGTAAAATTGCTTCTTGGAGGTTGTCGAAGACCATAACATCTATCTCTATGAAATGCTCTACAACCTTTTGCCTTATGACCAAAGTTTGAACAAGAATAACAATAACCAAAAAATGAACTTTGGTACCTGGGAGATGGAGGTATTCTTGATGTACTTCTAAAGCCTTTCTACCTTGAGATTCTTTGATGATAACCATTCCCACTTGCCTCTTTGACATTATCTACATTTCCTTTTGGAGATGGTTTTCTACTTGGAGTAGGATTTCTTCTATTGTAGCCTTGATTTTTCTCCTTGCCTTTGCTGGAACTAGGAGCATCACCATTTCTTTCTGGCTTCTTCACATATCTTTTGCTTAAAGCATTTTCATTCTTGTTTGAGGGTTCACCTGCATACCCGAGTCCTGATTTATCAGATGGACATCTGTGATAGTTGAGCATGTCATCCAAGGCTCAAGAGCTCTTCATGATTTTGTTCATCCCTTCAACTTTTTTTCTGAGGACAATCACTTCTTCCAATCTTTCACACTCATTATTCTTCTTTGCAAGTTGTTCCTCAGTTTCTTCCTTGCTACGAGTAGCTTCAGCTGCTACTATTTTAAGGGAGATGATATCTGACTTCACTTTGAAGATTTATTCATTCTTTTCTTGACTGCTCTCTATTTTCTTCTCATCTTCTTGTGCCTGTTTCCTGGCTTCTTGTAATTCGGACTTAAGGGAGGAGACCTCTACCTTGTACTGCCTAATCTCTTCTACAAGTTTGTTCACTCTCTTGTGCCTTTGTTCAAGTTGACTTGACAAGGCATCTTCCTGCTTCTTTGCTTTATTCAACTAATTTGTCATGGATATGACTTCTTCATGATGCTTCCTTTTGCTTTAATCAAGTTCCTTCTTAAGCTTGGAGAGCTCTTCATCCCTTTCTTGTACTTTAAGCTTGATGAGGTCAACCTTCTCATTTTCAGCTTCTTTGATGGGTTTAGAATTTCCTTCTTGACTGATGGTCATGGTCATTGCTCCCTTTATGTGAAGGTCATGAAGTCTGTCCCATATATCCTTTGTTGATGAATATTTTTCTAGATTCTTCTTTACAGAATCAGGCAGTCCATCCAAGATTGTCTTTGTTGCTTTTGCATTGTACTCCTTGGATTCTCTATTCATCTTGCTATCATCAATCACTGATTCCCAAATTTCAATCCCTTCAGACTGTAAGAAAGTCCTCATTTTTATTTCCCATATATCAAAGTTCCCATTGAAACTTGGAGCCTCAAATAGAATGTTTTCAAATGGACTGCCTTCTATTTTGGTAGTAGAGGGAGACACATTTTTAGCAGGATTGGTGACTTTCTTCCTTGACCTTGCCATTCTTAACTATGCTTCTAAATACTTGACTGTGTTTTTTTTTAAATAACTGACTATTTCTTCAATACCCACACAAAAATTAACTTGTGAAATACCTGGATCCTCTTTTACTTCTTCACTCTACTGATAAACTGCTGCAACAAAAAAAGCTCCTTCCTTGAGCTTTTTTGACACCTTCAAAGAGCCTGAACAAGCTTTGATACCACTGATGGGGATTTTTCTGGTAAAATCCCAAAAACAAACAAACAAACTGCACACAGAGACAATGCTCGGTTTTTCTCGAGGATCTTTAACACACGGAAGCTAAATTGTTTTCTGAGAACAGATATTTTTCACACCCGTAAAAGCTTTTATATTCATTAATAATAGACTAATACAAAATACATCCTCTAATTAGAATAAAAACTACAATAAAACACAGGCAGAAACCTCAGCAAAGTGAGACAAAGCTCACACCATTTTTCATTTATTCATCTGCTCAATACATTATACTTATATAGGAAACTAACAACTAATTCTGGCAACCAATTCCTAACTAATTCAGTTCAACCACCCATAACTAATAACTAATTCTTATTTCTTCATTATTCTCACATCCTCCCTTAATGGAGAAATGGATTTTCTACAATACCTAACTGACTTCTAAAAACTTCAAATTTGATTTTACCAAGGGGCTTAGTAAATATATCAGCCACATTATCCTTGGTGTTACAAAATATCAGTCCAATTTCATTTGACTCAATTTTCTCACGTACAAAGTGATACTGTAACTCAACATGTTTTGTTCTAGCATGGTAAACTGGATTATGTGCTAATTTGATAGCACTCTGATTATCACAATTGATACATGTTGCACCACTTTGCGCTTCTTCAAGATCTGCAAGAATTCTCCGCAACCAAATAGCTTCACAGGTGGCAATGGTCAAAGCTTTGTACTCTGATTCTGTTGATGATAAAGAAACAGTTGGTTGTTTCTTACTACTCCAAGCTACGACCCGATCAATATAAATGCCATAGGCCAGATGTAGAACTCTGTCACTGATTCCTGCCCAATCTGAATCAGAAAAAACCTGTCAGTACAACATCAGATTCAATCAAATATACTAATACACAAGATCATTGGTCCCTTTAAGTATCGGAGAACTTTTTTTGCAACATTCCAGTGATGTCCTGAAGGCTTAGCCATGAATTGACTAAGGATACTGACTGAGTATGCAATGTCTGGTCTGGTAGTGGTGAGATAGTTCAAACTTCCCACTAACTGACGATATAATGTTCCATCTGCCTCATTTGATCCATCTTCTTTGTACAACTTTGCATTCTGTTCTAAGGGAGTTGACATAGCTTTGCAATCTGTCATATTGAACTTTTTAAGAATCTCCTTTGTATATTTGCTTTGAGTGATCAAAGTTTTACCAGGTTCTCTCCATACCTCAATTCCTAAGCAGTAATGCATTTCACCCAAATCTTTCATTTCAAAAACCTGTGACAACTGAACTTTAATTTCTTCAATTAACTTGTGAGCACTGCCTGTTATAATGAGATCATCCACATACAAAGATATTAAAGAAACATTTCCTTTTTCATCTTTCTTAACATACAAGTTAGGATCGTTTTTGCTTTTCACAAATCCATTCTGAAGAAAGAAGGTATCAATCTTTACATACCATGATCTTGGTGCCTGTTTCAAACCATACAATGCCTTTCTTAACCTGCAAACTAGATGCTCCTGTCCCTGTTTGACAAACCCTTCAGGTTGAACCAAATAAACTTCTTCCTTTAAATCGCCATTTAGAAACGCAGATTTAACATCCAATTGATGTATATTCCAATTATGTTTTGTGGCTAAGGCAATCAGTAATCTAATTGTATTCAACTTAGCTACTGGTGCAAAAGTGTCTTCATAATCAATTCCCTCCTTTTGAGCATATCCTTTTGCTACTAATCTTGCCTTAAATTTATCAATTGTACCATCTGCTTTAAATTTCGTTTTGTACAACCATTTGCTTCCAATTGGAACTTTTTTTTCAGGAAGTTCCACTAATTCCCATGTTTGATTGTTCATAATAGAAGCATACTCATCATTCATAGCATTAATCCATGGTTCATGTTGTTTAGCCTGCTCATAATCAATTGGTTCTTCAACATTCATTATATTAGACATTAAGGCATAGTCTTTATACCTTGCAGGAAGCCGGGTCTGTCGGGACGACCTTCTTGGTGCTGTGGGTGTTCCATCCATGATTCGTTGGCTTTGAGGTGTATCACCCCCTTGTGATGACTCACTGCTGCTAGATGTGCTTGTACTGCTGCTATCATCCTGATCCTGTACCTGTACTTGGACCTGTTCCTGTTCCTGCTTAATCAAAGTATCAAGCTTGATATGTGCATCATTAGATATTGCATCATTAGATATATGCCATGTATCATTCTTTGTATTACTTTTATCAGTCTGCTCATGAAACAATACATCACGACTTGCAAATAGTTTATGGGAACTTGGATCAAACATTTATAGGCTTTCTGATCCGTACAATATCCAATGAAAATACACTTGATAGACTTGGCATCAAGTTTTCTTCTGTCAGCCTTAGGAATATGAGCAAAAGCAGTACATCCAAAGACTTTGAAATGACTCACATCAGGTTTATAACCATAAAGAACCTCAAAAGGAGTTTGAAAAACTAATTGCTTAGTGGGACATCGATTCTTCAGATAAACAACAGTGTTAATGGCTTCTGCCCAAAAACCATTAGAAATGTTCTTACCTTGCAGCATACTACGAGCAGATTCCACCAAGGTTCTATTCCATCGCTCAGCAACACCATTTTGCTGAGGGGTATGTGGCACTGTGAACTGTTGTTGAATTCCATTAGATTTACAATAGGTGTTAAATGCTTTTGATTTATATTCACCCCCTTGATCAGATCTGAGTATTTTAATGCACTTTCCTGTTTGTTTTTCAACCATATTTCGAAACTCTTTAAAATACTCAAATATGTCACTTTTCCTTCTAATGAAATAGACCCAGGTATACCTAGATCTATCATCAATAAAAATAACAAAGTATGAAGCACCACCAAGAGACCTAGTTTGCATAGGGCCACATACATCAGTGTGAATTAATTCAAGTATATCATACTTTCGTTTCTCAGTATGAACAGGAAACTCTTCTCTATGCTGCTTACCAAGTGCACAAGCTTCACATGGTAAATGTTCACACTTCATAACAGGAAGACCTTCAACCATTGATTTCCTTTGTAACAACGATAAATCATTGTAATTTAGGTGCCCATACCTGTGATGCCATAATTCTGCTGTTGATGTCTCTTGGGATGTCAATGCAACATGGCGCTTGACTGTCACATCCAATCTGTATAATCCTCCAACCCTGGTACCTGTTGAGACAACCCTGTAGTGGTCCTGAACATCTTTCACTATACACCCCAATTTACCAAATTCTACTTGTAAATGATTATCAGTGATAGTGGAAACAGATAGTAAATTCTTTTTGAGAGCAGGGACATACATCACATTATGAATTTGTCGCATTTGTCCATTAGGTAAGTACACATTTATTATGCCATAGCCTTGAACGTTAAGTGACCTATCATCTCCTAGGTAAATGTGTGTACCATCAGATTTCTCATAATATTTATCATACCATTCTTTATTACAAGTCATGTGTG
>APFE031262367.1:133402-156691 GCA_000404065.3 Pinus taeda
TTCTTTCTCCTATAGCAATCTTTAGCCAGATGTCCAGGTTTTCCACAATAATGACATTCAATGTTCCTTTTAACATAAGAATCAGGAGGTGCCATACCTTTTTGCTTTGCTTGAAAACGACCTCTGTTTCTGTCCCATGGTCTCCCTCGGAATGGTCTTTTGCCTCTTGCAGTCAAAGCCAAATCAGAACCATTTGACTCCAGATCAAAATTTTTCATGCGCTCTTCTTCTTGAAGAAGAATTCCAGCCAATTCGTCAAATGTAGGAGGTGTTGGTCTTGCTGAGAGAGCTGAAATAAAGACTTTGTAGTCGGGAACTAACCCCTTTAAAGCAACAGTTACCAAATCTGTACTAGAAACCTTTTCACCAATATCACCAAGCTTATCACTAAAGTCTTTAATTCGGGAAACAAAATTGCTAATGCTTTCATTGGCATCCATTTTGATAGATAGCAGCTTTGTTTTTAAAAATAAAATACGGTTTGCATTAGTAGTCTCATACAGACCTTTGAGGGTGTCCCATGTCGCCTTCGAAGTTTCACAGTCCCGAATGTGAGGAATAATATTGTCCTTCACTGACATGCGTAGCAGCACCCTTGCTTTCATTTCACGCTTCTCCCAATCTTGAGTGGCATTAGGAGGTTGAGGCTTGGTCTCATCACCTTTGACAATCGTCCAGAGATTGTATGCCTCCAGTACTGTTGTGATCTTAAATTTCCAATTGACATAATTTTCTCCATCAAGTTTTGTAGACTCATTTAAATATGAATCTGCAAGGGGATTAGCCATTTCTCCACCAATGACCAAATTCAAAAAATTTCAACCTTCTTACACAGGCTATTTCAAAAAACTTAAAACAAAACTTGCCAACTTGCTCCAGGAAAACTGAAAGATAGCGAAGATCTTAAAAATGCACCACAAATAGAGAAACTAGAAAATGCCCAGCCATACTCTGTAACGCGCCATTGTCACCCTCAAATTGGCACGGAAGCAAACAAGAAAATGAAGTGGGGACGCTGCTCTGAGAAGGAAGTCAGCGAAATAACTGAAACTAGCAATCTATTGCCGCCGGTTTTAAACAAAAACTGATAATCCGCTGCCACACAAATTAAAAACTAATAATACGCTTCACACTCAGAACAAAAAACAAATCGTATTCACTCAGCGATCACAGGCTGTTAGTACAGTGCTGCCATCGTTTTAACCAAAAAATTGTTTTCTAATATGCTTGTTGCAAATCCATTTGAAACAGCTAAGCGGGGCAGAGGCGATTCTGTGGCTTTAGACAGAGACGACGGAAATTCCCAAAGAATCCGTGCAACCGATGCCAAACGTGTGGCAACTGCGGCTTGGCTTGATGGAAGCTGTACACACAGCGTTTTCAGACAGATCATATGCTTTATTGACACCGACTGGGAAAAATATGACCACGGCAGTATACTAGCTCTACGAAAATCGGTGGATAAACAACAAAATGAAAAGTGACCAGACAAAATGATGCCTAGCACAGCGAAAAGGCGGAAGCTTGCAATCAAATTGACTCGGCGATCGTGGGCTTCTTGGTCATAAACCAACAAGACCGATCTGCGCACACTCTAATGGCAGATTCATTCACTGCCTGCGAAGAGGAGAGAGGCGCAGAAGTTTCCTCTGATACCAAATTAGAATAAAAACTACAATAAAACACAGGCAGAAACCTCAGCAAAGTGAGACAAAGCTCACACCATTTTTCATTTATTCATCTGCTCAATACATTATACTTATATAGGAAACTAACAACTAATTCTGGCAACCAATTCCTAACTAATTCAGTTCAACCACCCATAACTAATAACTAATTCTTATTTCTTCATTATTCTCACACCTCTTTCACTCAGAGGGATTCACCAAGAAAAAATTCAACAACAAAAGTTACTCTGTCTCCTCAGATTCTCATTTATCTTTACTGCTGTAAAAACAGACTTTTAATTACATACTCTACCTTCTACACTTTTGCATATATTCTCAGAACATATTGAACGAGCAACCAAAAATTTACATGTGTGCTTCTACACATTCACATTCCATTTCAATCTCTCAACAAAAGCTTCTACACATTCACATTCCATTTCAATCTCTCAACAAAAAGCATTACACCTGCACAGCTGTGCATTAACAATTTTGATATCTCTGTGTAAGAGATTTTCTTCATTCGCCCATATTTTCATACGCTGCGACGCTTCACCGTGTATTACAAAAAACGGTCAACACATAATCTATGCACTGTTGTGCATTCACACTAAAAAAAATCTCTGGTAAGAATTTATTATTCGCATACACACTATCCGTTTCATTCCATTTTCATTACATATACCAAGTCAACTCAAAAACAAACACTACCCTAACAATAATACACAAGCTCCATTTTTTTTATATTACATTGCGTATGTCATATAGCAAAAATGACCATACCTGTCTTTAAATTCGCCATACGTTCGTGCATAAAAAAAAATATTAAAACTGACACATCTAACCTACTATTTACGAGCACAATTAATCCATTAAATTACTTTACCGGCGGTCAACCAAATTTATTTTTACGCAATGTCATGTTGCAGGCTCGTATGCAGCTTTGAATGTAATCAATGGTGGAGAACGTTGAGCTCAATCGGACGGTTGTGGTGAATATCGGGAAGCCTTACCTGACTAACCTTTATGTACCGATGGAAAGTGATTTTGCAAATGTACAGAGGACACGTGGCAGATTGTCATTGGATCAGAGTCATTTGTATGGAAACCACCTGCAAACCAAAAGCGGTTTGATGAGGTAGTGGTTTCCGGAAGCTGTTTTGGGCGTATTATATGCTGGCTGGTTCAACTGATACGCAGTTGAAATTACAATTTCAACACGAGTTAAATAAGACTTCAGAAAGCTACTACATCTCATAAAAATATATTTCTGACGGTTCAGCCCCACGCGAACATAAAAATATGTCGTGGACGGTGGTCTTTAGTTGTCAAACATCACTGTTCGATTTCCAAGTCTGTTGTGTTTAAAAGATTCGCAGCTGACGTTTTCCATCTCCCTACATAATAATACCAAGTGCGATGAAATGCTAGTAATGACAAGATGATAGAAAGCCCCGGCATTTGCAACAGTAGTTCAGAGCAGAAGCAACCAACACCAACGTTCTTAGTGTTGTTGTTTCTTTGAGAAAATAAACGTGAGTCGTGGCTGTCAAAATGAGGAATCAAATTTGTATTTTAAGCTGCATGTTGTTGATTAGAATACCCCGTTGCATTCATGGTGGGGCGCCAAAGCCATTTGAATCAAAACATGGAGAGAAGTTTATGCGACGGAAGATAGTCGAGGGACCGGGCAATATAACTAGATCCACATTTCCTGGGGAAAAAGATCAGAGGAGCTCACTGCGACATTACGTTCTGTTTTGTTAATCTCTCTGTTGTTTTTCTTAATTATTTCATGTTGGAGGCTGAATTGACACAAGAATGCTTCATACGTGTATTCAAACAGAAGCAGAAGTAGACTGAGCATGTTGTCATGTGCAACGGGTAGTCCCATCGATGATTGTTGCAGTGCGACCCTAGCTCAAGGAAAAGCTGGTTTCAAAACAATCGATGGACGACGCGCCAACGTTGACATTGGCATTCATGAGTGTAAGCGTCTAATGCTATGGTAAACGACAAGGGTTAACCAGCCTTCCATAAGGCATTAAATGTCCTGGTACATACATGCTCTATAACAAAATAACACACAGTCTCTATTTTTAATTTATGTAGCCACCAAAGGCTATGTGTTATTTTGTTATAGAGCATGCATGTACCATGGCATTTAATGCCCTATGGTAGGCTGGTTAGCCCTTGCCATGGTAAACCCCTTTCCTCTGAATAAAAAAATAAATCATGGCCAATGGGATTTCCATCTTGACAATGAGCCAGATATGGGTGGACCATTGCTCTATGTCTAACTACGAAGATGGCCTTGTTGACGCGGTCAAGTCATCCACATATATCACCATTTCCAACAATTACTTCACTCGCCACTCATTCGTTCATACTCATTCATTCATTAATTACAAGTCACTCTTCTTTTCTCCAATGGTACGTCATGCTATTGGGTCACAAGGACGACCACCTTAATAGTACAAATCATATATATACAACGTCAAATCAACTCACTCGTTTAAAAACCCATTAAAACTATCCAACAACCTTATATAACTCTGGATATGTTTTATATATATTCATGGCATGATGAAATTTTAGATGATGGTATAATCCCAAGAGTACCAAACAAGGACATCAATCAATCAATAAAGTCATGTAATTAACAAATCTAAAATGCAGTGTATTATTATTCTAAATTATAGTGAAAAAAAAAGACATTAAAACATTAAAAGAATGATATTAACTTTATCAACCTACAATATTGATACTCTCATAATATGATCATTTATAAAAAAAATATCCTTAAATTATTAAAACATATATATTAGCCATTGTGTACATCCTCCCATCTCTTTCTCTCTCCCCCGCTTTATCTCCCACAATTCTTTCTCTCTCACACACACACATGTTCACTCTCTCTCTTTCGATGTTCTTCTCTCTTTTGTACTCTCTCTCTAACTCCCTTCCCCAATGTCCCCTATCCCCCACCTTTCCCTCTCTAACTCTCCCTCTTCCTAGCTCTCTTTCTCTACCCCGTGACTTTATCTCCCTTTTTTAAATTTCCTCTCTCTCATTAACTTCCTCTTTATCTATTTACACCACTCTTCTCACTTCTCCCCCTATTTATCCTCTTTTGTCTCTCCACCCTCAATCCACTCCCTTCATTTCCATATCTAACCCTCCATCCCTTCACCCCTTCCTTATTCCATCCTTTACAACCAAACCCCAACTCTACCCCTTTCTCCCTCCTTCGCTCCCTACATCTTAAAGATTCTAGACATAAAAGAACATACATGTTTTTGAAAATACACACTCATTCTTGAAAGCATATTTTTTTTTATAGATTTCCCACACATTGTTGAAGGATAACTCATGCTTTTAGAATGCATACACATTCTTGAAAGCATGCACAAGCAATTGAAATTGTGAGCATGTTCTTCAAAATCCAAACTGGCATGTATGTGAGGTGATTTGGGGAGTACTAAATCGATAACATTATGAACATGTGCACACTTTTAAAGGTTCTCACTTATTCCTAGA
Source organism: Pinus taeda (assembly GCA_000404065.3). Taxonomy (NCBI): domain Eukaryota; kingdom Viridiplantae; phylum Streptophyta; class Pinopsida; order Pinales; family Pinaceae; genus Pinus; species Pinus taeda. Next base: position 138,610 of record APFE031262367.1, read on the forward strand.
TTAGTGAATTCATGATGGCAACCTCATAATAAAATAAAATCATGGTATAGGGGAACTATAACATAATAATTTAGTTAGTAAGCCACCCTCAATATGTCACTAGGTATTTAAAATGATGCTAATAGGAATTAAAGACTAGTGGCATGATTAGCATTGGAATCCAAAGTTTTGTGAGCCATGTTAAAAATGAAAAATTGAATCTATAGTAAATACAAAATTAGACTAATAGAAGGTTGAATTGGACAAAAGTCTACACCCATGGGTTGGCATATGTGTTAATCTAGTCTACTAGATCTATTACTTGATTTACTCAACTATACAATCAACCCTTCTATATCATCAACCTATATACTTGGTTTACTCTATTATTTACTCCATTTTCAAGCCACATTCATGTATTGTTGAGTTGTGTTGACTTCTTAGTCAAATGTGGTAATAAAGGAAAAGTTGATTCCCACTGTCCTTTAGCTAGGTGATAGTTGGGTGTCAGAAGGTGTGATTCAAATGGAGCCATTCTAGGCCATCTTCTATAATGACATGGTTGTCTAACTAAAGTAAGAGTTGATAATTTATAATTTCAAAACAATCTATGAATGAGAAACCAACATCTGTATTTCTAAGATCTTGTATATAATGAAAAAACATGTTATGGACATAATCACACTTGCCATGCACATTCAAATCTATAAGAATCTGAGAAACATTATTGTAAACATGTCTCTTCAATCTTCACAAGGAGGAAAATATTGGTGGACCATTACTCCATGTATAACAGTGAAGATAGTCTCATTGACATAATTAATTAACCCATGTATATTCCCATTTTTAACAATTATTTCACTCACTACGACAATGTGAGCTTCAATATTCAATCATAGACCATGTGCTAACTAATTAATTCATTACAAGTCACACTATTTTGTTCATTCTCTTCTAGATTGACAATGATAAGATATTTAGGTTGGTATATTTTTTTGCCTATTGCAGGTGTTAATGTTGGGTCAGAGTCACAATTGCCATGATGATAGAATTATGTGGGTATAAGAAACCATTTTGTTGAAGGTACTCGGGATGAAAAGACGAGGTGAATATTAATAATTGTTTTGTTCTACCACTTCCTATATATTTTTTGTGAAAGAACAACATTGTTAATATTATTATTTTTAGATTGAATGGTGAATTACATGAATGTAGGTATTGGTTTGGACACATATGCAATTAAAATAACTAGAATTCATGGCAAGTGTATTCCATCCATGGAAGCTCAAAACCCACTATTTTCATTTAAGCCAATTTAAAACAATAATGAAATTAAATAGAATTTAAACTAGAAACCAAAAATTGATGTGGTCCTTAGCTATGCATATCACATGAGCTTTTGCAATATGCAATTTCATATAGTTTCACACTAAAGATGTTTGCCTTTATGAAATAAATCACTAGGAATACAAGCATTCTCTAATCAAATAAAAAAACTCAAAGTTAGCTACAACTTCTTGCCCACTATCATGGTTGAATTCAAGCACCCTCAAACATTTTTATTATTTTCAAAATAATATCCCTCTCCTTTTAGTTCTCATTTCCACCTTTTTCTTTTATTTTGTAAATTGAATTACTTATATTTCATATGAAAAAAAGTTACTATAGATCTTGACATTTACATCCATCGATTAAAACATAACAACCCAAAAACCCAAGTACAACAAAGCAAGAGAGAAAAATGCTTACTTCATTACATCTAGCATAGTTATCATTTCCACAGTGGATAGAAACAAGACAAAATAAGACCAAGTCTATAAGTACTTCTATGCATTCTTTTCATAGTTGAAATACATTAAGAGGAGACAAAATAAGTTAAAAAATAGGAAAAAAGTTCCTAACCAAAAAAAATGTCAAAGCAAAGCGTGTCTCTGCGAAATCCACAATTCAATTAAAATTGATTTCCACAAAAGAAAATATAATTCCATGAGCACTCCGAGATCACCATCATTTTACTGAGTTAAAAGGTAGAAAAGGTTTATAGAATTACAAATATTTTGAAAATTAGATCTAATATGGGTATAAGATGCAAAATCTAATAGAAAGTGATTTCCCTCTTCAACCCTCCGAAGATAGTAGAGGTGACAAACTCATTCATCTTATGGAATTTTTGAAATCAATCAATATGTAGTTTCACTTTTAAGCTCGTGATAATTAGTTCTAATATTGGCAATGTTCATTTTCTTCTTAGCACTAGCCAAGGCAGAGAGATGATTTTTATTTTTGAGATTGGGGTTAATCAACTCCTTATAATATCATATTTTTCTTTTTCCCTCCATCTATTTATTTTCCCAGAAGTTCTTCTTGAATTTGGAAGTAATAATATTTTCATTATTATCCAAATTCTCAAATGTGATCTCCTTCTTTAATTTCTCCTTAAATTTGGAAGTAATAATATTTTTAGTATTATGCAAATTCTGAAACATGATCTCCTCCTTTATTCCCCAATGATCTAGCCAATACTCGTGATCTTTATGCCACCCTTTGTTGACTTGAAGGAGGGAATTTTGACTAGAGTTGGAAGGAATATTGGGAAACCTGTTGCCCTCCATGTTATATGGCTTCTTATCCCTATGAAAACTAGTCATAACGAAGTTTTTTATGTGGGAATGTATTTCTTGAATTAAGACGATAGGGCAGAGAGTCGTTTATTCTTGAGGTTTTAAGTAATAAACTGCTTTTTGATTGTTTCAATCTTCTTGCATGAATCTATAGATATATTTCAGCCCCAAACCTCACACCCCTGTAAAAGAACACGTGTGGCACGAGTCTCAAAGAGGATATTTTTGATACCAAATCTAGAAATCTCCCAACTTAAAATATTTTCAAACCATAATAAGCTTTCTAGCATCCATTTATCCTTTTCTCAATGTTATAATTCCAATTGTTCTTACGATGGATGTCATTTCCCAAATATTTGTATGAACGAACTTCTTGCAAGGAGTTGTTTTGATGAATGAAAATATCATAGGTGATATTTTTGGATATTATGACTAAAGTTTTGTTGGTATTTGTAGTAATATCCATGTGAAGTAGAAATATTGGAGGATCTTTTGCTTTTATTTCCAAGATCATAATAGTTCCTTGGAAAAATAACAATATAATCAATGTAAAGGATAAGCTTTATCATAAAAGTAACTTTGGGGCCAACCCAACCTACGTCTTCAAAAATCTCTTATAGTTTATACATGCATATGCCAAAAATGGTAACGGATATGGGACAAACTTACTTGACTCCACTATTGCATAGAATTTCCTCTGAACAACCCTGAGTGGCCATAAACTTTGCAATAAGATTCTCATATAGCCTTGCCATAGAATATTTGAACTTTATAGGAAACATTACCTCTTCTAGCCTCTTCCATGACTCTTTTCTAGGAATAGCGCCAAAATCTTTTCTAATGTCAACAAAACTACAGAAGAGATCAATTTTGTTATTGAAGCATTTCTCTATAATTATCCTAAGAATAACGAGATGGTCCACGGTTGAATGATCTCTCTTACACCCAACTTGGCCTTTAGCTCTTTTACCATGGCTTCGAAGACAATGGCTAATCTTATTTTCCAAAAATAAGCCCATATAGTTTGGCTAAAATATGGCTAAACATAATGGTCTTGTAATTAGAGGGAATTATTTTATCCTCACTCTTAAATATAGAAGCAATAAGGCTCTATATCCATGTGATAGGGAAGCATTGCTTCAATACTAAATTAAAGTGGTTGTGTGTGTGCAAGATGAAGATATATTCTCCGATTTCAAAACTTTCAACTTTGTATCCTTCAATGTTCTTAGCTTTCTCACTAGCAAGTTTACTAACACCAAACTCGATATCCTCCATAGAAAATATATCATTCTCTATAAGGAATTCAAAATCGTGACCATGGAGTTAGGGGATTCATAGAGTTTTTGAAGGTAAATATTCTAGTTCTTCAAAGGAATCAAAAGATTTTATTTAGACTTAGGAATGACAAATTTCCTATAGAACCTTTTAGGATCAAACTCAAAGAGGTGGTAGTTTTCTCTTGTTTTCACTTGTAAACTAATTTTCTTTCTTTTCATAGACGATTTCTAGGTATGTATATTATCAAGATTTAAGGTTTTGTTACGAGCATCTATAATATTTTTTTTAGAAATTTTGAAATCATTATCATACCAAAGATTGGTAGTTCTATTATTCTTTTATATGACATCATGCTAGATAACTTGTTAATGGTCATTGTGAAATTATCATAGAGGTTTTTTAGGTATCTATATTATCAAGATTTAAGGTTTTGTTAGGAGCATCTCTAATAGTTTTTCTAGCAATTTTGCAATCATTATCATACAAAAGATTGGTAGTTCTATCATTCTTTTTATATGACACCTTGCTAGAGAACTTGTTTATGGTCATTGTGAAATTATCATAGAGGTTTTCCAATGTTATCATTATAAGTTAAGAGGTGTAAATCCCTATTTAAATACTTTAAGAAGCTAACAATTTTTGCTCTTGTCCAAAAGTAGGTGCCTTTGGCTCTCTCAATTGGCATGTATGTGCTCATTTTGCATGGAAATATTTTGATTTAAGGTAAAAGGTCTATTATGAGAGTCAATATCATTGTCGAATCAAACAATGGTCATTTAATATGTCAAGATTTACATTTTCACTAGAAATATAGTTATCTACTATTATATAATCTACAACACTAAGTTCAAGTCCATCAATACAAATGAACACTAAATTCAAGTCCATAAATACAAATCATTTAGTTGTAGTTTGGCCACTTAATTACAACATTACAAATTATAAACCCCTAAAAACTATAGATTTTAACTAATTCTATTTCAAATAAAATTGGAGATAAATTTATTAAACTAATAAATTTATAAATAATTTAAAATATCAAAACACAAATATTACAATCATAATGAAAAAAATTACTATCATTTATATATATAAATTAAAACCTTCATTACTAAAAATATATCTTTACATTCACATCTGCATCTTTATATTCCAATAAAAAATTGATTGTGTTTTCAAGAAAAGTGTCTGGTTCACTTGCACACACGAGCTCCGGTTTTTGCCTATTTATATGTGTGATTGTCCTGGGCTGTAGTGTTTGTGTTAGGGCGAAATGATGATATCGTTTTTTATGTTTAAAATAGATCAAAATAAGATTAAATATATTAAATTAGTAAAATAATAATATGAATTTTACAAAATGAAGAATAAATTTTAAAATATAACATAATAATTCTAAAATCATAAATAACCTCAAACGATATAAGTTTCCATACATAAATCTTGTCTAATGAATAGTGGCTAAAAAAATATCGTTAAGATGATGGAGCATCATAAATCTTGTCTAATGAATAGTGGCTAAAAAAATATCGTTAAGACGATGGAGCGTTATGGTAAATAATTGTGAAATGTAATATTAATGTATTATTAATTTATATATAAAAATTCATATATCTTTTTTATATATTTTTTTATTTTAATTAATTTTAAAATTAATTTGATTAAATTAATAAATATTTTATTTTTATTATTTCAGCTGAATTTAAATTTTTAGATTAAGCTTAATCTTTATTGACATTTTCTTACCATTTGCATGTTAAACATAATCTTTTTAATGATGAGATATTTACCTAAGATTTACGTATTAAACTTGATCTTAAGTTCATATTAAACGTGCAAAGCAACTTATGTCATGTGGAAATAGTGCTGTAGAGATTTGACGGCAGGCAATGAGGATTCCGAAAGCCAATGGCTTACCACATGTCAGTTAAATTTTCATCTGAATATATCAAGCTTCGATCTTTTGACTTTTAAGCCTCCAACAGCTACCATTTTTTTCAAAAGATAATTCAATTGCAAACTTTTAGGGATGGTTAGCTTTCATCGCTTTCTCATGTAATGCTTAAAGTGAGCATCCAGATACAATCACAGGGTGTGAGGATTGGCCATCCTAAAGTTACAAAGATTATAGGAATGTGTACAAGTTACTAATAAGTTAGCATAAAGCTTCAAAAGATATTAAAATTAGTTTATGCATATTAAATTTATATGTATTATTTTTAATTTAGTTATCTTATGAATATAGATAAGCATAACATAAAACTTTAAAAATATTAAAATGAGTTTATGCCTAATTAAATTTGTATTTTTTTTTTAATTTAATACTAAAATGAGTTTATGTTTATTAAATTTGTATGTCTTATTTTTAATTTAACTATTTTATGAATATAAGTTGTAATTTGTATGTATTACTTTTAAGTTAACCATTTTATGAATATAAGTTGTAATTTTTTGTTGGAGAATTTTATTTCTTTACTTAAATCAGAGATAGGGTTTCTATACTAGTTGTTTAGGTTTTTTTATTGTTCAACTTTGTAAACGGAAGAGGGAGTGGAATTATATTTGAAATTAGAAAGGTTACATAAAAGTGTATAAATTAGCAATTGCAACAAATGTTGCAAAGGAAACGCCATAAGGCAAATTTCCAAGAAGAATCCTACCATATAAAATGTCATTGAACATAAAAATTAACAAAACAAAATGTCATTTAGAACTAAAAGATAAAATCACCTACCTTTAGACATCCCACACAATTTCATATTTTCATACCCAGGTCTAAAGACTTCCCCTTTTTTGTAAAGGGGTGATTATGTATAGACATTATGCTATGAAAACTTTTCATAAGTCATAGGGCCAAAGGAATCAATTCTACTATATAGTTAGTCGCAAAATTGTAAAGGGGCGACATTATGCTATGAAAACTTTTCATAAGTCACAGGCCAAAAGGCATCAATTCTACTATATAATTAGTCACAAAGATTAACCGATCAAAAGGATCCATGTAAAGCGGTGATTATGTATAGAAATTATGCTATGAAAACTTTTCATAACTCACAGGCCCGGAGGAAGCATTCTACTATATAGTTAGTCGTAAACATTAACCAATCAATTTCCTTTCGCCACATTGTGTTGTTCTCTTGAGCTAGCGGTTCCAACCTCCATAGATATTCAAAAATGATAGCTGCATTTGACTAATTCAGTGAAACAGCCAAAAATGAAATAAGTTAAAAGTAATTCCATCAAAATGAAAAGTATTCCAGGAGAGTAACCTAAATCAATTGCTTTCCGCCACAACCTCCATAGATCTCCAAAAATGGCAGACCAAAATTGAAAAGAAACTGAAAGAAAATGGATCAAAGGGAAAATTTTAATATATTAAAAAATAAAAAAAATAACAATTAATTTAAATAAACTATTAATATGAGTTTTATCGGATTTTAAGTTTAAGAAGGATTTTTAAATCAATTGTATATATGATAAAGAGAAATGCACAAATTGTTAGAATTTTGATTTAAAAAATTTAATTATATACTACATATTACCAAAAATGAATTGTTGTAACATCCATTCGAAAGAGGATTTCTTTGTGTATCACTTGTGTTACAAAGGTTCCAGAGGACCAAAATTTTCATACAAACACATTACTCCCAGAGCTAAACCAAACAATGAATACAAAAGTAGTTATAACAAAGTAACTAATCAAAAATAGATGTTGATTCCAAATAGACCATTTTTTTTTAACATATTTTTGTGATTTTTTTTTTTTTTTAATATATTAAGTGTGGACAACACTTTTTTTAAAATGTTCTTCATTTAATGCAGATTTTAAATGTAGCATGAACCTTTTGTTTAGGCATATTTTTAAAACTTCAAAAAATAGCAATTAATTTAAATAATTATTAATATGAGTTTTTTGCACATTTATGTTAAGAAGAATTTTAAATCATTTGTATATATCATAAAGAGAAATGCACAACATTTTTGGATTTTGATTAAAAAAATTTAATTAAATACTTTATATTACCAAAAATGGTTATAACATCCATTCGAAAGAGGATTTCTTTGTACTTGTGTGTATATCACTTGTCTTACTAAGGTTCAAGAGCACCAAAACTTTCATACACACATATTGCTTCCAAAACTAAACCATACAACAATGAATACAAAAGCTCTTATAACAAAGCAATATATCAAAAATATATGTTGATTCAAAATAGACTATTTTTTTGCAGCATATTTTTGTCATTTTGATATATTAAGTATGGAAAATTGTTTTCAAAATGTTCATGCTTTTTAATGTATATTTTGAAAGTAGCATCAACCCTTTTGTTTAGGAATATTTGTAACACTTTAAAAAATAACAATTAATTTAAATGATTATTATGAGTTTTTTCATGATTAAGTTAAGCAAAGTAGGATTTTAAATCAATTGTATATATCATAAAGAAAAATGCACAATTTTTTAGGATTTCGATTAAAAAACTAATTAAATACTTTGTATTACCAAAAATGGTTCTAACATCCATTCAAATGAGGATTTCTCTGTGTATTGCTTGTGTGAGTTTCAATTATGTTACTAAGGTTCCAAAGGACCAAAACATTCATACAAACACATTGCTCCCAAAATTAAACCATACAACAATGAATACAAAAGCTCTTATAAAAAATAAACTTATCAAAAATGGACGTTGATTCAAAATAGACAATTTTTGGAAAATATTTTTGCCATTTTAATTTTTTTTTGATATATTTAAGTACATAATTTTTTTTGAATTTCCCGATTTTAATGAAAATTTTGACAGTAACAATCAATCCTTTTTTTTAGGCATATTTTAACACTTTAAATAATAAAAATTAATTTAAATAATTATTAATATAAGGTTTTTTCCGCATTTAAGTTAAGAGATATTTTTAAAGCAATTGTATATATCATAAAGAGAAATGCACAATTTTTGGAATTTTGATGAAACAAACACATTGCTCCCAAAACTAAACCATACAACAATGAATACAAAAGCTCTTATAACAAAGCAACATTCAAAATGGACCATTTTTTGAGCATTTTTTTGCCATTTAATTTTTTTATATATAAAGTATGGACATATTTTTTTTAAATATTACCGATTATAATGCAAATTTTGAAAGTAGCATCAAACCGTTTGTTTAGGCATAGTTTTAACACTTAAATAATTATTAATATGAGCTTTTTCGGCATTTAAGTTAAGTAAGATTTTAAAATCAATTGTATATATCATAAATCGAAATGCACAATTTTTTGAGATTTTGATTAGAAAAATTGACTTAAATACTGGTTGTAACATCCATTCGAAAGAGGATTTCTCTATGTCTCACTTGTCTGTGTATCACTTTGTTACTAAGGTGCCAGAGGACCAAAACTTTCATACAAACACATTGCTCCCAAAATTAAACCATACAACAATGAATGCAAAAGCTCTTATAAGAAAGCAACCTCTCAAAAATAAATGTTGATTCAATTTTTTTTAAAAGTTCCTGATTTTAATGCAAATTTTGAAAGTAGCATCAACCCTTCTGTTCATGCATACTTTTAACCCTTTTGTTCGTGCATATTTGTAACACTTTAAATTCTCTTATCTCTTAATTATGCACAATTTTTGTCCTACTGCTCTTCTTATTTTACTTTCTCTTCTCACTTTTGATCCCAATATGTTTGTTTTCCAGATATTTTCCAAACTTGTGTTTTTTTTGTGTTTCTTTGCAATGTTTATTAAAATAATATTTTTTATTTTTTTTTAACAGAGTTTAAGCAATATATATTTTATTTATTTTATTTTTTAATATTTATTAATATTTCATACACATAAAATATTTCTATTAATAATAATTTTATATTTTTTTATTTTGAAGTAGCAATAACTTTTTGTTCATCATATTTCTTAATACTCTAAATTTTCTATGATCTCTTAAATATGCACAATTTTTTTAAACATTTGATGTTGGAGATGTCTTATTGCTCTTCTTAGTTTTCGTTGAAGATTGTTTATTTCAAATATTTCCAAAACTTGTGTATATTTTTTGTGTTTCTTATGCAATGTGTTTATTAAAATAAATTTTTTATTTTTTCTACAATGTTTACAAAAAATAAAAATTTCCTTAATTTTAATATATATTTATATATATTTCAATACACATAAATTTTCTCAGTAAAAATAACTTAGTTTTAAATTCTTATAAAAAATTAATAAAATCATTTTTTTAGAAAATAACAAATTTTTATAATTTTTTTCTGTTACTAAAAATAATGATATTTTGAAAATTACATAAAATTATAGGTTAAAAGTAAAATAAAATGTTAAACTTAACTTTTTTATATATATTTATATAATTTTTTCAATCACATAAACATATTCTCATTAAAAAAATAATTTTAAAATTTTTATAACAAATTTAAATCATTTTTTAGAAAAAATAAACAGAATTTTTAATTTTATGAATTTTATATCTAAAAATAATGATATTTGAAAATTCACATAAAATTATAGGTAAAAGTAACATGAAAGAATGGTTAATGTTTTCCAAACTTTAGTTCTTTTGTGTTTCTTACAATATTTTTAGGTTAAATTTGTTTATGTATTTAGCGACTTTTTGAAAGCCTTTCCGGCAGATTTTTCCGGTCAAAATCCGGCAGGAATTCATTGGAATCCCAAGTTTGATAGCTAGTTTCTGCACAATCAATGGCTCCCACGGGTTTTCCAGGGCGCTGAATCCAAATATGCAGTTAAAAAAGATTTAACCTCATTTCTTCCGCGGGATTTCGTCACCGGAATCTCCAAAAAGTCGCATTATAGACAACTCCATATTTTAATACACATAAAATAATTTTCACTAAGAATAATAATTTAAAATTTTTGTATAAAAAAGTTTAAATAATATTTTTAGAAAAATAACCAATTTCATGAAAAAAAAATAATGATTTTATATCCGAAAACACATAAAAAGTAATATGTAAAAAAAAAAAAACAGAAAAAATGGTTAGTGGCTGCTAAACATTATCATTGTGGGTTTAGTTTCATTGGCATCCATGGCGGCCAAAGCTAAAAATGGACGACCTGATTTATTCATAGGACTTTTCTATGAGTATGGACGAAAAAAGTTTTACGGTAACTCAACGTAAATGGGCGATTCAAGATTTAAATTTTTAAGATGTGATTTCAAAAAAGATAAGTTTCCTTGATTGATAAGTTTCCTTGATATAAACGTACTTAAAAAAAAATTAAAATTTAGTATTATTCGTTAACCTCTACAATGATTGCCCAAAATAATTTGTCTACTAAAAAAATGAATTTTTTATATAGAAAAATATTTTTAAACCAACAACACTAAAACATAAACCTCTTGTGATTATAAGTCCGTGTTTCCACGCAGTGAGAGGAAAGATACGATCAGATCAGATATTAACAGAAGCTAATTCACATGAGAATTGTGAGGTTTAAAAGTTTAATTAAAACTTTTACTTTACATGAAGAAGGTCAAATTTCGTCTGATGAAACAATTTCTTGTATGAGACTTGCACGGCTAAAATCGGTAGCGCTTTTATGATTTATCAAAACTCAGAATTAATTAATTATGAAAGTATTTTGAAATGAATAATAACAGAGATGGGCCTAATAAATACCTTGATCCATTGTTGCAGTAATGGGAGGTGGAATAAAGTGGGAAGGAGTCTTCATAAATCATAGTTATAATCAAGTGACTCACTGCAATGTTGGGCTTTCATTTCTGAAGTTGAAGTAGTGCATGCTTTATATTCTGTAGTTTCTACATCATTGACCTACCATGTGAGCGTAGAGCGTGTCCCAGTGGCTGGCTTTAGAAGGCAGAAAAATCAAAATTGGGTATATTGACAATGTCGCCAGGCCCAACGACTAATTAAATAACTTCACTTTTTTTTAATCAAAATTTAAAATAAAACTTAATCAAAATTTAATATTATTACTGGAAAAATATTTAGTATTTTATTTTGAAAATTTCTAAAAAAAATATGTAGATGTTTTATATATCCGCTCTTTATGATTTTCTTATATTATTTTTACAAAATAGAACATGTTGACTTATCCAAAAATTGTAATTATGTATTCACTAATATATTTTTTATTCATTCATCATCATAAAAAATCTAGATATCTTATATAGCCACTCTTTATGATTTTCTTACAATATTTTTACAAAATAAAACATGTTGACTCATCCAAAAATTGTAATTATGTATTCATTAATATATTTTTTTTATTCATCCATCTTCATGTCTTTTCCATAAATAATTTTAATTTCTATAAATGTATATTTTATTTCCTCTCTCAACAATTATTCCAATTTTCAATGTTCCTTATTATCTCTTCTAACTTGATTTTTTCACGTAATATTTCATTAAAAAAAATTCTAATTTCAGAAAATGTATGTTATTATTTCCTCTCTCAACAATTATTCCAATTTTCAATGTTTTTTATTATCTTTTCTAACTTTCATTATTTTTTCATGCATTATTTCATTTAAAAAAAATTAAGATATTATATTAAAATCATAATGATACATATTGTTAATGTCTAACTTCCATTTCAAATTCCACATACAAATAAAATCTATTTTTACCTTGAATGCCTACTCAACATATTATATATTATATCAACACTACTATTGATTCCAATGTAATTAGTACCAATGGCCATGTTATGATCATCCATGTTATGATCATCTGTTCAATTAGACATTTTTATGGTAAGAAGGAAATTAATATAACATCGAAAATTTCTATGTTATCTACCTTTCATTTACTCATATAGTTTAATTAGAGATTTTTATGGTAGGAGCGAAATTAATATAACATCTAAAATTTATATGTTATCTTCATTCCATTAACTCATAGTGAGAGGCACATGGTCATTGAGGTATGATTTCTCTATCATGTATTAATATCTCTTTACAACATTACACATGTCTAGAAATAATTAACAATGTTTATTTATATATTCACAAGAATTTACATATACACATCAAATAGCTCATTCTTCCAACAAGCTTAAATCATATTAGCATGTTCACAACTTGATATATAATGTCTTATGCACAACTTAGGTGTGTAACTTAACTTAGTTTTTATTACATATCCATGTGGTTCTTTATATCCACTTGAAAGGTTACGAATATATTTGTATAAGTGGATTACTTCAATAGTACAAATCATATATATCCAATCATATATATTTACCATCAAATCAAGTCACTTGTTCTTACACCCAATCAAATTATCTAACAACATTAAGTAACTCTTAATATGTTCATGATTAATATATATTCATGACATGAAAAATTATTAAATGATTGTATAATCCAAAAGAGTAGAAAACATAAATCTAGAAAGTTATATAATTAACAAATCTAGAATGCACTCAATTATTAGTGTAAATTACAATGAAACTAAAGGCATTACAATACCAAAAAAATATATTTACTTTATCAACATATAATATTGACACTCTCATAATATGATTATCTTATAAAAAATAACATCACATTATTAAAATCACATATTAACTATTTTTAATGAATCCCAAATTATTTAAAATTTAATAAAAAATAATAATTTTGGGGATAACAATATGAATATAAATATGAATAATGAACATCAAATCAATTATAATATGCGCATGATATACAAATGTTATATAAAATGTTAACCTAAAACATATATCTAAATGATAAATATATATAATATGCACATAATATACAAAAGTTACATTAAATGCTAACCTAAAACATCTATCTAAATGATGAATACATAAAACATTAAGTAAATACAATGTCATTAAATCAAAATATTTAGCACTTATTATAAAATCACATATTTTATCACAATAAGACAAAAAAAAAGAGTGTCATAGCTTTTTTATAGCTGCAATTAAATACAAATTAAAAATAAGTTATAGACGATCAAACTACAAATTTACATTATTGTTAAAGCATATATTGTTAAAATGATAATACAATGGGTTTCAACAATTCTTAAATATTGTGAAAATCAAGTCTTTTAACAATAACTACAATTATTTATTGCTAGTTATATTTATCCTTGTGCAAGAGAAACTATCTCCATAAAATATTGTAACTTGTAGTGCATGCTCAAATTCTAGAAAATTGTGAAGTAATGTTGGTATTTAATAAAATGTGTATATATTGAATGTTGAAAATATTGTATGCTATATAAATGATGACATATTTATAAATATGTGAGTTTAGGATACTTTGGCATTTGTTATTTCTCTATGTAAAAGGGGAAGTGTTTTGGATAAAGAATTAAAATACCTTTCTACAACTTAAGGGAAGTGTTTTTCATAAAGAATTAGAATAAATTAAATAAATTAATATATCATCAATAAAAATTAGTACAAATTTATTCAGAAAAGGATAAAAAATGCCATGCATTAGGCTCATGAAAGTGGCTAGGGCATTGGTAAGGCCGAAAGGCAGTGCTACGAAGTCGTAATGACTATAATGAGTTCAGAATGTGGTTTTGCAAATGTCCTCATCCTTTATTCTAATATGGTGGTAACCGGACCTTAGTTCAATTTTTGAGAATATGCTAGCCCCCTGCACTTGATAAAATAAATAACCAATACAAGGTAAAGAATACTTATTTTTTACGGTCGGCTTATTTAGCTTACCATAATTGATGCATAGCCTTAAGGTCCCATCCTTCTTTCGAACAGACAACATAGGGGCTCCCCAAGGAGATACACTAGGGTGAATGTACCCTTATCTAAAAGTTCCTAAAGTTGCTTTTTGAGTTCTGTTAACTCCGAAATGCTCATGCAGTAGGGAGATTTCAAAATAGGAGCTTCTCCAGGTATTAGTTCAATGGTAAAATCAATATCATGTCTAGGTGGCAATCCAGCGATGGATTCAAAAAACACATCCACAAAATCTTGAATTACAAGAATATTCTGCAGTGAAGTCATCTTATTTCTATCACTAGAGTATCCTACATGGAGAGCATAAATCTGGCAGCCCTTTGTAATGCATCTTCCTAGCTGGTTGGTAGTAATAGGATGCAATTTAATGTTTTTCTTGATTCCTTGAACTTCCTTTCTTTGCCCCGACCCTGTGAGGTGGCTTACATATTTCTCTTTACAATCCACTAGGGACTAATGCCCTTCCATCCAGTCCATCCCTATTAGTACATTGTATGAACCTAAGAGAAGTATATTTAGATCAACATGGATGGGTTGTCCTAAAACTGTTATATGGCAGTTTTTAGTTATTTTAGATACCTTTCTTTTAGTTCCCGTGACTAGATTAATTAGCCAAGATTTCTTAAATTTACATCTTAGCTGTTGGCATTTCTTTACCAATTTGGCACTAATGTAACTTAGGCTAGCATCTGGGGCAAATAAAACAAAAACAGGTTGATCATCAATCATTCCTTCGCATTAGATCATGGTGGGCTTGTATTCTGCTTCATGATCGTCCAAAGCGTCATTAATTCTGGGCATACTTCTTGTTATATCTCCAGTTTTGGAGGTTTCCTGCATATTTGAAAGCTACTCCTTTCGAGCTTTGTGCGGGACCTTCTTGTAATAATGAGATTCCCCACATCCTGAGCATTGCAGAGATTGTTTTCGTGGTAGATCAATTGCACATTTACTAAGTACCTCTATTTATCTATTTTTGGTGTATGTTGGCACCTTGGTTGCATTCCTGGTAAACTTCACAAAATTTCTTTGCTGATTACTCCTTCCATCTACGTTCCATTGTCTGTTTAAGGGTAAATTCCTCATTCTTATGACTGAAGTTGCTTTGGGTGCTTCACGTTTCTGTTTCATTTGCTAATAATAGCTACAAACTTTTCACACTGCATCATTCATTGTTCTAGGAGAGTCAAATTCTATCTTTTCCTTCATAAAATTGGGTAGACTGATAATAAACCACTAAATTTTGGCTTTCTTCTCCTGTATGTACAGGACATATCGTAACAGGGAAGTGAATCGCTTCACATATTCATCCATGGTCAAGGTCCCAAACTTTAGCTCATGGAACTCCTTTTCTTTTTCATCATAGTAACGTCCAGTCAAATATTTTTCCTTAAAATCTTTCTAGAATTATTGCCACGTCACTTGTTCTTCATCAATTTTTCTTGCAGTTTTCATTTCTTCCTATCCAAGCATGGCCTTTCCCCTTAATTAGTAAAACTGCCAATCACGCTTTAAGTTTCTCGGTATATTCATAAATATGAAAATATTTACCCATGTCAATCAGCCATTCTTCAGCTGCCTCTTCAGATTCTCCTTCGAAAAGAAACATTTTATTTTTTTGAACTCACCCTGTAATTCCATATTCTATCTTTTACTCTTTCTTTCGTCAAAATAATTATCTGAATGCCACTCTTCGTCCTCCTTATGTCCCTCTACTGATTCTGAATTTTCCTCACCATGGTGGACTATTGGGGTCCTCTCTCTATCCTTCATATTGGGGTCTTTTCCTCATTGATTTTGTTGGTTGGATAGACTTTTGAGAATCTTTTCCTTCTCCTGCCTTAGTCATTCATTATCTATCCTCAATTTCATCACTCTTGTATGTAATTGTTGCAGAGTTTCAAGTAGGCCATTATTGGCTTACTAAGATTCTTCTCCCAGCTATATCGATATATTCAGATTGGCCTCAACTTAAGGCACTTCTAGTTGGTTTGATAATTTGGGACTCCTCTGCATTTCTATTCATTGGTTTTGACATCTACATTTGTGTTCACATTAGCATAGATATAAGTATTTTGTATCTTAATTAAATGTGTAACATATATACCATAAGTCTCACTGTGTGAGCCTAGGCTTTGATACCATTTGTAAAACTCATCGCTATACTATATGATTATTATTTTTTATTTAACTATAACTTAAATTATTACTGAATATTATCCTCATCTCTTTCATTTATTTAACTGTAATTTCCATGCATATAATTGAAAAGATTCAACTTGATTTGGAAAGGGTTATTAAAGTGCTAATTTATGGTCGTCTGATGAAACCACATGAGTCGTTGGATCTACCCCACCAGGAAGTTGCTCAAAAACCATAGAAATTACACCACCCAGATAACATATTATGATATGGTGCTGCCACTTGAGGTTTGGCTTTAATGCTAATAGCCTAGCTTGCTGCAAGAGGGCCAGAGTATTAATGAAAAGGTTTTTCCACCGTAAGATCCATGGCGGATGGATCTGACGATTCCAACACTTCATGCTAAACCTAAACATCTCCTCCATCCATTAAAATTGCTCATTTCTTGGTGTGAAGTCATCTCACAAAAAGATAGAAAAGATAGTTGAACGCAGTAGAATTTAGCCTCTTCGAGGGGGCAACCTCCTTTACATTACACAAATGAACAATTCTTGGATGATTCAAATGACAAAACCTCCTTCCTATATATAGGATTCTAAGGAGCCACAATATAACCTAGCCGACCTAACAATAATAATATAAAGCGAGAAAAATAACAATAGAGGGATTCTATGGGGCACAGTAATAACAATATGGCGACAATAGGGGCACAAAAATATTAATAAGGGATACAACTACAATAGTAATGGGGTAATCACTAGTATTAAAGGGACGTAACATGGCCCTCTCCTTCAAAAAAATGTTTTCCTCAATGCTTGAGTAGGTTTGGATGCTTTTGTATAAAATTTTCATGCTCCCATGTGGAATCTTAAGCGGATAAGTTCTTCCACTTGATGAGATACTTCGAAATTGATCGATTTTGTAGCTGTTGAGTTCTTGCTTCTATGACTGCTTCCGGTTCCAATATAATTTTTCCTTCCTCATCAAGTTCTGGCAATATTGTTTGAACTAGGAGCTTCTCGCCTATAACCTTCTTTAAGCATGAAACATGGAAAAGTGGGCGCACTCGAGAAGCTGCAGGAAGCTCCAATTTGTATGCCATAGTACCAATCTTTTGCAACACCTTGTATGGACCATAATACTTTGGTGATAATTTATTATCCTTCTTAGCTTTTTTGAGGGACATTTGTTTATATGTTTGTAGCCATAGGAATAACCAATCACCTACATCAAAACTTCGTTCACTACGATGTTGATCTACTTGTTGTTTCATTCTATTTTGTGCCAACACGAGGTTATCCTTTAAGAGTTGGAGGACTTGTTGTTGATGTTCGA